>BLXT01001552.1:541605-551856 GCA_019648995.1 Plakobranchus ocellatus
ATCTCTTCACACAACCCTCTGTGTACTATCTTAGGTCCGCAAATCCTTCACACATGAAGAAGTACAAAACTAAAAGAGATTCAGCTCTAAGCTCTAATCTTCTGATTCGAGCTGTAGAATAAGTGAAAGCGTTTTTACGTTACGATTTTAATAAATTCTTATGATATTATCGATGACTCTATTCGTTTTTCAGCCGTTAAATCTAACTTACATGACGTCTAGTATTTGAGTTTTCTTTGGAACACTTCTAATCAAAACCAGATTTTTTTTGAATCAGTTGACAAACACTGCTTGCGATGCAAAGCGTGTTCAAAACAATATTTTGTTGAATTAATAGAGAAACATTGCTTGCCATGTAAAGTGTATTGCTGCCTTTTATTTTATTTTATTTTTTTTAATAACAGGATCCATACGAGCTCAGAATCGACATCCGGGTGAACAATGGACAGGAGCTTTATGCCAGATACCCAGACTTCAGGATCGACAATGAATCAAACAAGTTAGTTTTTTCAAAATATCCTTTCATACAAATTTTAGTTTTCCAAACCTTTTTTTAGTCATTATTTACCTTCGTAAAAATGTATACTTTACTCATCGAAATAACACATATTGTTGTTATTCTACGCATCATAGGACTTGAAAGAAGACATGCAATAAAGGAAGTGAGGAATATATCATCTCCATCGTCCTCATCATCTTCATCATCGTCATTTTATTATTATCAATAACATAAAAACCATATTTAAAAAACTTATCCTCATTATCATTTCTACCTTGAGGATGATCATCATTACCATTATCGTCATCACTGTGTAGAGATCCAAGATCCATCTTTAGATTCTGTGCTTGTATGTTTGGTTCAATAATATTTCTTCACAATTATGAACTGATGGCGCACCAATGTCTTTTATTTTGGAATGCAACATCTCCTAGCTCTGTTTTGCTTCTTTTCAAATTATTTCATCTTATTGTTGCTAAGGTTCGTTTAAACTTCTGTATCATTCAGGCCAAAAAGGTATGATGTAAGTTAGTATTCTTTGCCAAAGACGACCATCTAAGCGGACTCTGCTCCTTCACAGTGTGAAAAACTGTTAGACTCGAAGAAATCCATCAAATCACTTGCAAAGCGCCATATGGATTTATGGAATATCGAATCGACCATTTGAGTAGATTCCTCTACTTTGGGCGTTCGACGGATAAAGTTAGAAGGGTGGATATTGGATCCACACGGTGCCGAGACAGCAATGAAAGAAATACCATAATAAGGATGGTTTCTTAAATGCCCAATTTTTAAGCCAATTTACTGACAAGGCCAGCGATGAAATAATTTAAAACTAGCTTTGACAATTAATGTCAGCTTCCAAATGGACTGAAAATAGATTTTGAAACTTACTGAAAGCAAATGAAATAAGTATTTGCATTAATGTGTGATTAGAATTTGGGGCGGACAAATAATATAAATTTAAGGAGTTTATTAGTCAAACTTTATTAGACAAAACAGAAGAAAGAAAGAACGAAAATGACGCGGTGAATAAAAGTTGGACTAGAAGTAAGAAAGATACGGGCCAAATATTAAATAAAAAGGCAGCTACCGTCACATGACCAAGAAAAGCATTCAAAGAATGAAAAGAAAAGCGGACACAAATGGCAGAAAAAACATGGCAAAAAGCAAAAGGCAGACAAGCCGCAGTACTGTATCACGCTATAAAACTTTTTTTTCCCTAGAAAAATAGAGAAGATAAGAAGAAAGATTTAAATGAAAAAATATTCTTTGCCAAAAAAAGGCACAGGTAAAGAGATGAGTAGAACAGTTTGACACTCTCCTAAACATACTCACACCTTACAAACTGCTTGCCATCTTGTCTGCAAGAGGAGACACAGTATTGAATGAATCTGCTCATTTTAGTAGTGAACTCCATAGATTTCTAAAAAAAAAAAAAGCATTTGATAGCACACACAGAAGCACGCTGTAGGAAAGTATAAGACAACATAGCATATTTCAATAAATGTTCAATCTAACGCAAAAAAAATAAATGTTTAATAGCACAAAAGACATAATAAAACACGCAGTGCGGTTAACGAATAGCCTCGAAATCAGTATCAGGTCGAAACAGAACTATCGAGCATAAGGCTGGCTTATAAAGGAAAAGAAGTGGGAAGGAAGATTATCACAAAATGGATATTATGGAAGCAAACTGATCTGTTATAATCTGGACTAGATTAGAAAACCCGATGTTATGGAAGCAAACTGATCTGTTATAACCTGGACTAGATTAACACAAAATGGATTTTATGGAAGCAAACAGATCTATGATAACTTGGACTAGAGGAACATAAAACGGATGTTATGGAAGCAAACGGATCTATAGCTTGGACTATATTACACAAAACGGATGTTATGGAAGCAAATTAATATGTGATAACCTGGACTAGATTAACACACAACGGATGTTATGGAAGCAAATTGATCTATGATAACCTGGCCAACACCGCAAGTAACAACAGATACATTTACCAAAACATTTACTCTTGCAGTGTATTTCAAAACTCATTGGCTTGAAAATGCATCTGGGAATATCCAAGGCACTTAAAAGTGAAGAAAACTTGGCATACATAGCAGCGAACAATCAACAAAACACAGTGTTACAGAAGAAAAGGACATCAAGCAATAGAGGCAGAGGTAGGGCAAAAACGGTAACGGATGCAAAATCCCATAGCAGCATTACAAGATATTTCTCCAATAAAACTTCTAGCGTCAAAGGAGCAGAGGAAAGACACCTACAACGCGGAAGAGTAATTGTATTTTGCCTGAATGACAATTATGGTGAGATCAAGTCAAGCATTCAACCTTGGCAAATCTTAAAATGCTTCATTTTTCTTTTCTTTTGTTATCTTTTTTTACTGTCAGGTATCGTCTTCAGATAGGAGCGTACACTGGTACAGCAGGGGACGGCATGACTTATCACAACAAAGGGTCCTTTTCTACGTTTGACAGAGACAATGACGAAGCATCCGGCTCCTGTGCCTTCAGTACCCACGGAGCATGGTGGTACAAAGGCTGTCATCACGCTGACGTGAATAGAGAGTGGGCCGTCACGGAGACCAAGGGCAATCATGGTTGGTACGACGGGAAAAAGCATATGGCTGTCTCCTTCTCCGAGATGAAAATGAGAAGCATTGCTGTCATCTAATAATATGACTAAACGCAATGCAACCACATCGTGATGTGCAATAAGTGCATCACAGAATCAATCTTTCTAAAGAAAGTGGAATGGCATAATACTGGGATAATGGGAATGATTGCAAAGGAGTTTAACAATGGAAGTGATTATACCTAATATTATTATGGTTAATATTAAACTTGTAAAGAGAGTTTTGCTGCTTCTATTATACATGGGCGTATTACTTTATAAATCAGTGAATTTTTAAAACATATTTGTTTAATGGTTTTGGTTTAAGTTCTTACTTTTTTGCATTCCTCTTCTTCATCTTCTTCTTCTTCTTCTTTATTTGGAATTGTTTTTCTTTCTTTGAACGTCGCTTTTTGGTTTTAACTCTCTTTTGTTTAATTTAAATTTAAAAAATGCTTTTTTGAGTAACTTTTCTTTTGCGTTTTTCCTTTTTAAGAGATCTTTGTTACTCTTGTTTGTGATTCTTACTTTTTTATTCGACCTTTGCTTTTCTTTCTCATTACGAAGCATTTGGAAACAAGGACTTTGATCTAAACCCACTCGTAATAGAAGAAACCAATGTGGAGTGTGCAGTTATTAATATAATTTCATGTTATACTAAAAAAGAAGTATTTTTCTTTTTTGACACACGATTTAATATAATCAATACACAGTAAAACATAAAATATTAACTTAATCTTGAACAAAATATACTTAGATCGATGGTTAGGAAAAATGATATATACTAAAATTTCAACGGCTTAGTTTTATGGCCGGGTATGTCCTTCTCCGTGGCATCTCGACAATCATATTATATTCAACTATTTCAGGGCATATTTTATCATTCATTTTAATTAAATTGGAAACAAAAAGTTTCCCCCAAAAAATCATAAAGGAAAGAATAAAATTACTGTGGATTATACGATTTTTGTATTTTGCCTGAATGATTTTTCATGGCACATGTGGACATAAAATTCAATTACATTTTCAGAACATTGAAGAAACACTTGATATTTCTAAATTCGAGAAAATTAACTTGATTTATATAAACTCCATTGCTTATCTCTTTAGTCCCAAAGCTTTGAAATGGAAACCCGATTACCCTGAGAAATGGACGGTTTTTCTTTTGCTTAAAACTACGTTATTGTATCATGAAAATAAAGCAACCAATATCTTAAATTTCTTTCGATCTAAAGTAGGAAAATGTACACCTAAAGTTATAAAGATATAAAAAGGCATACTCTTTAACGTGACTTCATTGATGTCTTCAATGAGACATGAGGCAACTAAAAATTGATTTATCCAGACACATTGGTCATTAGAATTATCAAACTTGCTATCAAATATGCAGGGCACTTTCGGAAGTGTAAATAACTCCACAACTGACTGGAATCCAGCCCTAGGATGGCGGGGGCACAGTCGATAGTGAATCCTCCCTATAATCTGCAGGAACCCTTCTGTCGCAGATTCGAGCCCCGACACTGGCGCCGTGGCCTGAGGGAGGGCCTTAAAGCCTGAGATCACCATATTGTGGACTGGCTATATACTTAATCCGAATTCAAGGAGGGCCAAATAACTGAGAGGGGTTATGGCGTTATGGACTAGTGTTAAACCAAAAAGCAAAACCAAGAGTATCATTTCTTTTTGAAATTCATTTTTAAATGCCTCTTGATTGTCCATTAACTTGCTATAACTTTTGTTGTCGATAAGTCTACTCCTCATTTTCCCCTTTCATTGCTTGTAACTGACTAGTGTAACCTCCCTTTTACTCTATTTTCCACTTAGTCATTATTTTCTACTTTGTTCTATTATCGATTTTTTTTCATTATTCTGGTTCGGTTAGAATAATTTGTAACCTATAAATGAATGAATCATTTCACTCTTTAACCGCAAAAAAGCAATAAAAAAGTTTTAAAAAATATTCTTGCAGTTTGCACTTCTTTTTTTAAATTTACATAAATTTTTTTCTTGTCCGTGTTAAGACCGTTGCTGGCATTGTTGTTTGTTAATTTGTTATTAAATCTGTACAGGTAGCTTTGTCGTGAATTTTAATCCACCATAGGCTTCTGGGTCGACTGAAAACTAATGATCTGAGATAATAAATTTTTGTATGAGCTACACGACAGCAGTACTAAGTAAGTGAGACTTTCTTCTGTTTTGGTCATATCCTCCTTTTGTTGCTAAGTTTGGTTTCTTTAAATCTTTCATAACAACTTTACATCTGTAAACTGTATCACGAAAATGCTCTTGATTGAGTCGATAAAAATAAAGGCAAAAAGAGACTTTTTCATGATGAGCTATGTAAGTGGGTAAGAATAAATGGATATAATAAAGGTACACCACTTATGAGAATACTTCATGAAATAAACAAATGATGTCTGATCCAACTGTGATGAAATCATTAGTCTAAGTTCTAGAATCGAAAAGCGAGATTGAAATAACCTAAGAAATGGCCTGCAATAATTCTTGTAAAACAATAAAAGAGGAAATCATAGACTTTAAGAAATGACGAAAAAATGAAGAGAAGCACAATACGTCTATGAGAAGATGTAGCAATAGATAATGTGTAAAAAATAGATAAGATAACAAAATACGTTTGCATTTTTTTTGTTTCACATTCCCTTGACATCTAGGGCGTCAGTGGTAAAAGAGCGAGCAAACCCGCTAGTGAAACCTGCAGGAATTTTACTGTCGGGATGAAGCCCTTCGAAGATGCACTGGCACTTTCTTAAACCCAAAATCCTGATATGCTTCTGGTAAAAGAGTTCAACACACAAGAGCAAACAATCCTCATGATGTGCTTTTGATTCCTTTCCTCCCTATTCGTCAACGTCAACTACACTTAAAAATAACGTCTTTTGTCCATTGGAATTTAGTGAATTTGTGTGTGTGTGTGTGTGTGTGTGTGTGTTTGTGTTGACTGTGTATGTGATAGTATATAGTGATGCTTTATTCAGAACCTTTGAAGTTGAAAGATGTATCTTCAGGATGTACCATCAAGACGTATCTTCAGGCTTGGGTCCCTCGTGTTAAAGTTTTATGTACGTTACTGTAGTGACTATGACAGGATGGTGAAATCATCTACAAATTACAGATAATCTAATTGCGCCCACAGAGTACAGTAAGTTACACCAACTCTTCTACGTTTTTTTTTTTTTTTAATTCATCAAATACTGGAGGCCTAGTCAATAGGAGAGGTAAAAAAATATATTCCTCTATAGTTGGATGACTAAGCAGTTGGTGACTCAGCTGGCATTGTAAATACTCGTATTTTCTCCTGTCATACGTGCCTTTCATGAATATGTATATATGTTCTCCGATATCTTGTCAAGAAGGTAAGTAATGAACCGGAAATGAATCTTACCCTCAATAAGGCCTGGATTTGATTTACTCGTTCAAAAGCCAATGAATCTTTATGTTCTAGTTTATTCGAAAAATATAGTGTTGCAGACTGACCATTAGATAGAGAACTGTAACCTCTCCAAGTCTCAGGATGGTTGAAACGCAGTGTCTTCAAAACGCTCCGATTGTTAAGGCGCAGTGTCTTGAAATTCTCACAGAATACGACTCTATCCAGTCGACCCTCCAGACACTCGCATCTGTTCTTGTGGATTCTTATTGGGTTAAATTTGATAAAAGCGTTGTTCATCGTTCATGATAGGAAGTTCTGTATCTCGTGTAGATGCTTAACAGCACAATGATAGAATATTAACATTTCAGCGTTATATTTGGTGGATTATTTGATAAAAGGCTGTTAAAAAAATGTTCCTATTTTTCCTGACGCTTTGATTGCATACATATAAGAAAAAAAAACCAATCCTACTTTTCCTTCATATTCACAGCCGCTTAAAAAATCCTCATTCTTGAACTTTTATTGGGCGGACATAAGTTACATATGATTATCTTTCAGTCTTCATTTTACACTTCTTCTCTAATTGGTTGTTGATTGTTCTCAGATCTCTTACATTGCTTGTGGTCATTTCCTAATTTTTTATAAACGCGTCCTTTACGTTTCTATTATTTTAAATTTAGTTTTGTTTAATTCATTCCTGTTTCATAATTAAATTCTTCAGAATCAGAACTAGAGATTCGTGTTTTTGATCACTTCTGTAACTCTTTTCTTATGCGCTCCATCACTTGTGTTCGAAAGAGCTTGACATTATTTAGTTTTTCAGTTGCAATTAAACCCGCACTCTCCATTAACTCTCTCAAAATCATAGTTTCAAGTTTACAAGACCTCCACTTACTCTTTCAAAAATTAACCTTAAAGTTTCCGCTCCTTTAAACGAATGAATTTACTTCTGTTTTCAATAAGCTCAAATTTTTCCAAAGCAAACACCTTAAAAAAAATCTTGGATTTAAAAATCCATATTTAGCCATATTTTTCTGTTCGGGAAATACAATAAGCAGCCTACAACAAATGAATGCAGGTAGCACAGGACAAAATTAACTTTATTTTCTGTTCCAAAAGGGAAAAGTGTTTATATTTTTTTCTCAAAGCATCGCCATGTCTTGTCCCTTTTTATGCTTTTTTATGGTAACGATTACATTATATGCTACCTTTTTATAAACGCACATTGTAAAGAGCTAAAGAAACTAGCAAAACTTATAATTTTTTTTAACTTCAAGGTAAATATTAACACTAAAAGATCTTAAGTCTTGAAACTTTACGAACTGCATCTAGTAAAAAAAGCAAGCTTAAGCTTATAAAGAGAGTCAAATTCTCTAAAGGTTGTAAAGAAACCTTTCAACAATAAATGACAAAATGTTTCATAAAAATAGTAAACACGATTTTTTAAAATTGTATCTTTCATCTTAGCATGATCATCAATCTCTTCTAACCGTGTATAATTTGGCGAACGGTGAATTTACTAACATGTTTTCAACACAAGCATGCACATGTGATATTAACGGTCTTGTTAGCCTTTATGAACTCACAAAATGGTTTGCCTCAAACCATTATATTTCAGACCCGTAAGGATATTAATTAGCGTGATATTTATGTTTCAACAAACGGAACTTATGATCCTTTCGATGTATTTAGGAAACGATGAAGCAGACTTGGAAAATTCAGTTTAAGTACGGAATGATTATAAATATCCTCACAGGACTAATGCACTTACATCGTGATCCAAAAGCGGGATAAAAGAAGTATCAAGGAAAGATTGTAATTAAAAGAACATTTTTTTTTAAACCAAAGTATTTTTTTAAATTGAGAAACTAGTGAAATGTCTAGAAATAAAAGGTCACTCCCTTAACAGTGCAACCCGCCCGTAAAGTGTAGACTACATAAGTTGCAAGTCTTGACATTTTCATAACTGTTGCTATTTTGGGGGATTTTTCTAAACTACACTCTGTTTGTCAGGACGAGATGGATCTGGCATATAAGAATTAATTGACTTAAACCTTGGATCTAATCTATTGATACACTAAATTAAAATATACTTTGTACGCCACAACAAAGGCAAAGTCCCTAAAAATTTTACAAAAATGGTTTCAATATTTGGAAACGGCTTTTTTCAGCCAGTCACTCTTTCCCCCTCTAAAATTGATTTTATCTGTGCTGGTATTATTGTGTAAAGGATTTTTAAAAAATATAATAATATTTGTAGAGCGCACAATTAAGTTGTCGTTATATTTCTTAACCTTCTTTTTTTTTTTAATTTACTGACTTTTTTTTAGGTAATCCTCAGAACTAGGTCTAGATCGAATTGTAATCTAGATATACTTGAATAAAATATCAACTTTAATGTTCTCTAAAAGGCTACATGTGGATGAATAAACTCTTGAGTTTTATTTTGGGCCTTTTGTGGAGGGCAGTGTTAAAAACTGTTTTGTTAAGATAGAGTCTGGTTTTGATTTATACCTTATATCTTTCGCAGTTTACATGCCATGCAAGCTTTAACTCTCTTTAATTTTTTGTAACCTGTCTGTTCTCGTATAAACACTATAAAGCATTTACTTCTTATCTCCTTTCTTTTCGTCCTCCCTGGCCCCACTTTCTATCCCCCCCCCCCCCCAAAATCACCCGCATTAACTAACAATATTATGTCTGCTCTAAACGAAATCCACATCATCCATGTATTTTGCGACCATGTTCTATCGCTTTAAAAAATATTCCCCACCAAATTTAGTTTAATTTTGACTTTAAAATTTTGTAAACATCCTGTAAGTTCCTGGACATCTTGCCTATTTCGCACGATGTGTTCCCCATTTCTCCAGTATAAATAGATCTTATTCCTTGTGATGCAGACATTATCCTTTTCATTTTGTCAGAGCGTGTTGTTTTATTGTATACCTTTTTTTCGTAAGGTAAGTCCTGACTGATAATTATGAAGAAAATGATAATTGTTGGCAATATTTGGAACCAAACTATAAAGATCATTTTCGAGGAATTAAAGGTTAATCTTTTTTTGCGAATGTAAAGTCATATAATTCTTTATGACCTTATTCAACTTTTAAAAGGTTCACTAGACGTTAGTATTTTTTTTTAATTAGAATTTTTTAATATGCATTTTGAGGCAATGCACATTGTGCGGACAAATGGTCATTGAGTTAATATCTATCTCATCTGTACAAAATAAGATGACACTAAATTGATATTCGTTTAGATTCAATAAATCTCCTTACGTATATAGATTGTAAAAATTATCTCTCGCTCTCTCACTTTCAATGTTTTCATTGACAGGACCTATTTCTCTCATTCTCCCTTTCTCTTCTGTCTCTCCCTCCTTCTCTCTCTGATTTTGTTCTCCCTCAGAATGCTTATATATTTTTATTTAAATTCCATCACTTTATTTTGATCAACTTCCATCACTCAAAGACCACAATCAACTTAACCTTTAGTAATGAGAAGATAACAAATATTTCTGATTCGAATATTATGTTTCTTAGGTACAGTGGATATCAAACGTATCAAAATGGCTCGAGGAAAGATATGCCAAACTTTTCTGCTGTCGATAATGATGATATTGAATATTTCAGCCGAAACGAAAGGTAAAAAAGTATTTTCAATGCAATACACATTTTATTTAGCATATCAGCATATCGGTTAATGTAAAAAAAAAAAAAAAAAAAAAAA
>BLXT01001552.1:667328-680232 GCA_019648995.1 Plakobranchus ocellatus
TTTTTCAAATAAATCATTTTAAAGAAGCCAAAAAAAAAAAAGTCTTGAGATTCTTTTTACCACAAAAGGTTTATATTTAACATCCAGCTCTTTGGACTGATCTTAACCAGGGGGTCTTTTAGGGTTTTTAAAAATTTTTTTTTGCTTTTCTCTTATTCTTTTTGTGTAAGTGCATTGTTTTTTATCTATCATTTAATTTACAAAAAACGAAATGCACAAATGCACACAAATGAAATGAGGCTGCCTGTTGAAATAGTGCTTTTTAATTTGAGTAACTTTTTGGACACCTGTTTTACAGGGATAATGCAAGGGTTAATTCTTTATTTCATTATTGCTTTACTTATGAAGCGATTTTTTTGCCACCAAAAACTGTCTGCGCAAGACATTTATGTCATTATTGCAAAGAAAAAAAAATCGGTTTTATGTCAATAATTATTTATAGTTTATGTTGAACTACATTTTGCTTGGGGCTGAAGTTAGAAATCTACACCTTAATTTTTTTTTTTCCCTCTTGATTTTGTTTTTAGCACAAGCACAATGATTTAGTTCACATTTCATTTTTTTCCGCCATTTTAATACATACAAATACTGGTAGAGAGATCAAAAAAGAAGATTAAATGAGAATTATCTTTTCCACTATGACTATGGACCATTATTCAGCTGTGCAAGATAATTTCCTCTGTCAAAACTTAAAGTCAAAAGTGAATTAATGAAATTCAAGTAGGAAAGCCACTTAAAATTGACAGGCAATGTGTCCATGATTATTGTTTTATACATTTGATATTTACAGTTGTGCAAAAAAACAAAAAGAAGGAAGTGTTCTGGAAATTGCAATGTGTGTTTACAAAAATAAAATGAATTTAGCTAAGACCATATGAAAGAAGTCTTGAGCATTATCAGTTTGTAAATTTAAGTCTTTGTGAAGAATAGGATTCTTATGTGATGTTATGTTTTTTCGCACTAAAAGAATTTGTACATTTTGTTCTTATTGGGTTGTCACAGGTGGCCTAGAATCACTCTTCGATCGCCGCTGCCGCATCCTGTCTAACCAGACAGTAGTGTGTGACCTAGATATCTATCAGAAGCCGAGCGAGTGGGCCACGCACAAGGAGAAGATCGATGCCATGATTCGGGAATACCGCAAGGCACTGGATGATCTCAGGGTATGCATTCATTTCTTTACATCTGTCTTCTGTACAAAATTTTTTCTTTGGTTTCTGTGGACCAAAAAAGCTTTGCATGCTCTTTTGTGACTGTTGAATGTTTGAGAAACCAAGTGTAGTGAGTCAAAATTGATCGATGATATACCTAGTCTACTATGTATTGGCAATATGACTGGTTTTTTTGGTTCTTTCTCATTTTCCATTACTTAACAGTTGTTACAGGAACTGAAATGGAAAGTAAGAATTTGTTAAATATATGTTTGAATACATGAAAAGTTTTAAAAGATAGCTGTATAAGGCCTCAGATATCTCCATAGACACAAAGTTCCTTTAAGTACCAACAATAGAGGGGGTCTCCCATTTTCTGCCTGCTCCTTTTCTTCTTTTGATGAGGTCGTCAAGTTACTAAAGCTGAGATTGAAGTTAAGAAATTCTTTTAGAAGAGTGGTTTTCTTTTTTAACAATTTCAGATTGCTTTTATCATAGCAATAAGTCAATGTGAAGCCCTGTGTGATTTCATAAGTGTGAATTTCGAAATTTAGAAAATGTTCAACAACCAAAATAAAGTTGTAATGGGTGGCTTTGTGCTTAGTGAACTTGCATTGAACCTGTAGGGATAAACTTGCCCTTGGTGAGCACCAAAAAGCCTAAGATCATGAAAGTATTGAATGGGCTTTATGGCATAGTAAAGGCAACCTGTGCTGAATCTCTTTATATTGTGCTCGCAGGACATCAGACGGCACCTGAGGGAACAGCGCCCTCTCACAGACCACTTTGAGGATGAGGATGATGAACTTGACAACGACAGCGAAGAGCTGCGCAAGGGCAGGGCTGACCACACGGGTTCTCCTCATGACCAGCGGAGAGGCAGCAAGACTGAAGGTGGCGGAGGATGTCTGTGCGATGATGAAGGAAGGATAATCGCTAGAGGAAAAGGCAACGGGTAAATAACACACATAAAATTTGCTTAATTATGAGTAAATATAAATCAAATATGCTTCATTTAGTTTGGTCTGGGTTATTTCTTTTGTAATATAAATCTTTCCTGATAGTCATAGCTTCAAAGATAATGTTTTAGTTTTTTTCTCCTGTAAAGATGCCGTCCAACCACTTGGCAAAATACTTTGTGAAAAAGAAACACACAAATATGTCTTGTATTCAGTCCTGGTGAGTCAGATATTGCATATAGCGTTTTAGAAATAAGAAATTTTAAGGGTTTTTTTTTATTATTTTTCTTCTTTGACGTCCGTTTTTCAAGAATTTAGAAAAATATCTTGGCTAAGAATTAACATAGCTTCACCCAGTTTTCATATATGCAAACCTCACAAAAAGATGTTTTAGGCTGTTTCAAAGATGTGAAATGTTAAAAATCTGACTTGCACCTCATTTGGACTGGTCACAAAACTTGCTTGATGGCAAAAACAGCTATAGACGCAGGTGTTTTCTACATTTCAGAAAGAACCTGTCCCTCTCACTTTACATGCTTGATGGCAAAAACAGCTATAGATGCAGGTATTTTCTAATTTCAGAAAGAACCTGTCCCTCTCACTTTACATGATTGGTGGCAAAAACAGCCATAGAGGCAGGTGTTTGATACATCTCAGAAAGGACCTGTCCCTCTCATTATTACAAAATGTCACAAAGTGCAAGGCTACTCTTATTGTGAGAAGACATCTACTTCAAGTAATGAGATTTCAAATGTTATATCCCAAACTGCAAGCCTTGCCTAAAATGTCAGGGGAGTTGGTGTAACGTATTAAGAATTGCCCACCACTTGTCCCTTTATTCCAACCATTTTTCCCTGCAGCAATGCAGCAGGTCTTATGGATAGCAATTTGCTTGAGTAGCAGTAGCATGAAAGGTGCTGATCTACATGATTCACTTGAAAAAAAAATCCTAAAAGCTCATGAAACTCGACTTAATTTGTAAGATTGTTAAAAATATGTTTACTGTTAGTCATTGAGATAGAAATAGCCTATTATGAACACCTCTTTTATGGCATAAAATATTTCTCTTATCTCTCAAGCAGCAACAGAATCTCCATGCCACCCGGTCTGACCAAGGCGGAGAGGCAGGACATGCGACGGCAGATTCGGCGCAACCAGCGAAACCAGAGGAAGCGCAAGCGCAGCAAGAAGACGTGCAACACGGAAAATATGAACTGTTTCACTCATGACAACCACCACTGGAAAACTCCTCCCTATTGGAATTGTGAGTGAAATGCATGTCGTCTTCTTGTCTCTACTCATTGTACTGTATTCCAGCTGAGTCAGATATTCCACATAATATGTTATATGTCTCAAGACCAGTCCAAAGTAGTCACATGTTCCAGATAGCATACCATATGTGTCAAGTCCAGTCCAATTTAGTCTCATATTTCAAACAGCATATCATGTGTCTCAAGATTAACCAAATGAGTCACATGTTCCAGACAGAATATCAGATGTCTCAAGATCAGTCCAAATGAGTCACATGTTCCAGTCACCTTATCACATGTCTAAAGACCAGTTCAAATTAGTCACCTGTTTCAGATAACATATCACATGTCTTAAGACCAGTCTAAATAAGATGTTCCAGACAGCATATCAGATGTCTCAAGGCTAATCCAACCTATTCACAAGCTTTTTTGAACATTTTAAATTTTTCATCAAGCCTAAAACTGTGTCCTCTGAGCTCCGTAACTGTGAAAACTGAATACAGATGTCTTGAATTGGTGGGGAGACATTAGTATTAAAAGATGTATAGGAGCCTTTGAAAAAATGGGAAAAGCAAACTGTAAGACTCCTTAACATAAGTATTAAAAGATGTATAGGAGCTTTTGAAAAAATGGGAAAAGCAAACTGTAAGACTTCTTCTCTCAAAAATATTACATGCCGAAACTGTTTCATCAGAACTGGCCTCAACACAAATCTGCTTGTTGGTGTCCATTCTGATTTTGACTCTCTATGGACTTTGTATTGATGAAAATTGAGAAAAGCTCGGCTCATTGTCTGTCAAGAATTGATTGGCAACTGCCGGATGAATCGGGCTGGTGTTGACATTTCCTGGGAGGCGCTACAGGCTGAGTTTAATTTAGGATCTAATAGGCAAAATAGCCTCATAAATAATAACCAATTTGCTTATGGTGGAACAAAAAATAAAATAACCCTTGTTTTTATTTCAAAATATTTGAATAATTTAGAGCCAGAGGAAACCAGGATTTGGTCAAAGTTCATTGAATGGAGGTTTTTCAAACATGAAATCTGATGTACAAACATGGTGACTTTATCTATTAGGATTATGTGTACAATGACTTGCAGACAAGCTTCTGCAATACATCCTCATACCAAAAATATGCCCTCAGTTTGACAAAGGCCTGGTTTTAAGCAGATGCTTTAGAAAAGTAGTCTTTTCTCATAACAGCTGCTTGTGACACATGTGAATCATATTATTTACTATGAATAATCTCAAGATGTTTTTCTTTTCAGGTGTTTGCTTTACTGACAGACTCATCAGTCTCTGTGTAGTCAGTAAACTTGGATTCAAGATTTATCTCTCTCTCTCTCTCTCTTGCTCTCTCTCTCTCTCTCTCTCTCTCTCTCTCTCTCTCTCTCTCTCTCTCTCTCTCTCGGGGCGTAAGTGATACAGTTGATAGCGAGTCTGCCCTGAGATCTGCAGGGACCCTTCTGTCAGGGCCCCACCACCAGTGCCCTGGCTGACAGAGGGCCTGAAAGTCTGAGATCACCTTGTTGTGGACAGGCTTTGTACAAAAAACTCTCTCTCTCTCTCACGTACATATTTCTTTTCCTTCTCTTATCTCTGTCCGTTTCTATCTTTTCTCTTTCTCTCCATTGTGTTAATATTTTTTATAAGAGAGAGAGAGAGAGATTTTCCACATTGGGAGCCTAGCAGCCTTTCCCTGCACAAGTATTGATGCTCCAAACTGTTCTCTCAGCTTCAGTTACCACCACTCTGTATATTTCCTCACCCCAGATGGCCCTTTCTGCTTCTGCTCCAACGCCAACAACAACACATACTGGTGCTTGAGGACCATCAACCAGACCCACGACTTCCTCTACTGCGAATTCATCACCACGTTTATGAGTTTCTATGATCTGCTGACAGATCCTCACCAGGTAAAAATGATGCAAAGAGTTATCAATAGCAGACGTATTAAACTTCTGGAGTGACTGTTTTGTAATTAAAGACATCAGCTGTTTGATACATCTGCCATCAAATATATAATGTATGTAACTACTTTGTGACCACTACTGAAATGTTTCGTGAAATGCTGAAATGAGAGCTCAAAACTACTTAATCCAGATTACTGAGGTTGTAGGCTCTGCTAAAAAAAATGCTCTGGTCCAATCCCAAAGCACAAGTAAACAGACACCATCCAGGCAAGGGAACTGTTTGCGGAAATGCCAGTTCCTGTGGAAAGTAAAAAAATTCAGGCAGAAATTTTCACCAGTCCATAGAAAAAAGTCAGGGGAGCACTATGATGCAACTTTTTTTTCAGTGAAAAATAGGTTTTTAAACAATTGATGCAAGAGTGAATTCTGCTGCTGGCTGCCAGGAGAGGCCTCCAAAATGCTTTAAATTGAAGAAGAACTGTTTTTGGCTGGAAGGCTTCATTCCCCTGGGCTCCTCAAAGGGGCGTTATCCCTGGACCCTGGCCGGTTGTTTTCAGTGTTTTTTTTTCACATAAGCGATTCCCATGCCTATTCTTTCTTTTCTTTGTTTCTTCCCCCTCCCAGCTGAAAAACACAGTGACAGAACTGAACTATGGCATCCTGCAGCAGCTTCACGAGGAGCTTGAGCTGATGAAAACTTGCCGAGGAAAACAGGAGTGTATGCTACGAGGTAGTCCAAACAGACGTAAGTTTCTACGTTAGTTTATGTATAATCTGCTCCTTATGTATGCTAAATGACTTTACAAATGAACTAATAGGCCAGAGATTTGGTTTTGTCCTTTTCAAGTGGGAATTTTTTTTATGATTTTTATTTTTTTTTTTATGTATAAAGATCGCTGAAATGCTTTCTGCAAGGATTTAGAAGTTTGCTGCTTAATGAAGTTAAGTTTTGGTTGGTATATATTGACTCAGCAGCATTTCATTAGGCAAGGCAGATTTGTCGATATGGCTCACATTTCATTATAAAAAAAGGTTTCGTTCATTGTGAATTTTTTTTCTTGAATTCTTTCGATTGAGTCAGAGAGTTTGCAAAATAATTGTTAAATATTGAGGTTGTTTATTTCTTTTATAAAAAAAAGTTTTTGAGGCCACTCAGAATATTAATAGCTTAATGTAGGGGACTCAAAGCCATAGGCTTTTAGTCTGGCTAGGACCAAAACACCTGAGATCACCAAGATATGCCTACTTAGGGCTATATCAAGTGAATATTCTGCATGTCTGCTTTTTTTTTTCCTCTCAAGCTGGACTCGATGTTAGCCCCTCTGTTTCTTGTTTTAAATTACCATTGATGGATGATTTAAATGTTTATAGCTGTTCCTCTCTCATGTTTTGAGACCATCAGTAACCATTCTGAGATGTCACAAATACCTGTTTAATCATTTTTAATTAAAAAAAGTTACAATTTTTCATAGGTTTTATAACTATTACCAAGTAAAAATTATTTAAATGTCTGTATCTAATCAGAGAATAGTTATAATGTTATTGAACTCCTCATTATGTGATTGCTGTCGTTAAATAGCTGCTTAAAGAACAATGTCGGAAATTTGCCAAGCTGTTCCTGTGGAATTCCTGAAAACGGACTAATTTTTACTGGCAACAAGATACATTGTAAGGTTAGGACCCCAAACTTGTCATAGGCTTATAGATTGGGAAGCTGATATTAAGTATTGCATGATATAACCAGATTCAATCTTGTTTTAACACAAGAGAAAGATTTTCAGTTTGTGAGAGAAAAAAAGATTAGCATTCTAAACCTTATATTTCCTTGTCCTCCCTTTTCCACCCCCTTCCTATCCCTTTTCCCCCATATCTCTCCTCTTTTTTCCCCAAACTAACCAGGCCGCAGGCTTCAGCAGCCGAGGTCTGAATGGCCAGGTCTGATCACCATTCGTCGCTCAAAAGCTCGACATCATCGCTACACTGACCACCGCGGGGGTGCAAGGAGGGCACCGAAGTCCTACAGGGAGAACGAGTACACTGATGATACAGGGGCAGATTTTTACGATGGCAGTGAAGCAGGCAGAGAAATGGAGGAAAGTGAGGACTTTAAGGACGAATTCGATGATGCTGGAAGAAAATGGTCTTTGGATTATGAGTGAAGATGGAAGTTTTTTTTAAGTTCTTTGTACATTTTGAAATGAAATATTCTGAGTCTTTCCTTTTTCCTTCAGAGAGAGAGAGAGAGAAAGTGTGTGTGTGTGTGTGTGGGAGGGGAGGGGGATGGGTGGGTGAGACTTCAATTGTAAGTGATTTTTTGGTGTTGAGAACATTGTTTTTTTAATAGTTCTATTTTATTTTTCATTGTTTATTTTGCTATTGAATTTTTTTTTTATTAATGAGGGGGGGAAGAAGGGGAGTTCACATAATTTTTTTATGTTTTAACTGGCACAATAAAGATGCTACTTCAATAAGTACGTATGAGAATTATTTTCAAGTTCTGGGTTTATTGTCGCCTATCAATGTTTCAGTTCCAGCTTTACTTGTGTATTCCTTAATTGGAATTGTGTAACTGCAACTGCCTAATTTTGTGCACCCCCTTTTTTTTTTTGTATTATATCTATCATTTCGGTCACCTCCACTGTAATTACTACTTAACTACTGTATTTGTTGACCTAAGGCCTTTACTACTACTGCTACTATTGCTGCTGGTACTACTCCTACTACTACTACTACTACTACTACTACTACTACTACTACTACTACTACTACTACTATTACTACTACCACTGCTACTACTATGACTACTTCCACTTCCACTACTACTACTACTACTACTACTACTATTACTACTACCACTGCTACTACTATGACTACTTCCACTACCACTACTACTACTACTACCACTGCTACTACTATGACTACTTCCACTACCACTACTACTACTATTGCTTCTACTATTACTATGAGAATAATCTCTATTTCTATGAGCTGTTACCACTGCTAATGCTAGAAAAAGGTCTAGGGTGTTTACCATGTCTGTTTCTCTTAAATTTTTACGTTTGCCTGAATCATTTTAATTTATTGAGACTCTGCCTGCCTGTATATAATTGTATCACAAATATCTACATTGCAGATTACCTATGATCTTTGCCAATGTGTGTTGCTTTGTTGTTCATTTCATTTGTGTTCCTATTGTGCGTAAGTCTTTTATTATTCTAGCCATGTCACTATATGGGGTCTTTTGTTGTTGTTCTTGTTGTTCTTTTCCTTTTTCTTTTTGTGGATTTTTTTCTCTCCAGTTTTTAAGCACAGCATAATATGTTTGTATTAAATCTGTAATTAAACATTTATCTTCATTAAACTCACATGATTATTATAAAATTGTTAAATTATGAATGTGTAGGTGTGTATATATATATATATATATATATACTTGTTCTCATGGCCATCTGCATTCAACTCTTATGATTATCATAAAAGTGTAAATTAGTGCAACAATGTGTGTTTGTGTCTTTTTCCCCCCAATGTTTCATCTACTTAATAATGAGGGGAGCATTTTTTTTTTCTATGCAGTTTGTATCAGAGTGGAATGGATTTGAACTTTATGCTCCTTTTCAGTTAAATGGCACAATGGCTAGCAAACTCACCTTGAAATCTCCAGGCGGCTGTGAGTTTGAGCCTACCACCTACTCCATGGCTTGTAAAAGTGCCTGAAAGCCTGAGATCACCTGAAAAGTGAACAGACGATATACACATTTGGATCGAAATTAACCTTTTATTTTTTTTTTTTTTCTCAAACATATCAGTGACTGAAGGAGATTTTGGACTTATGACAGCATTCTGGGGCTAGTGTTCACTAGACCACTCAATGCCAATGTTCTCTACATGGTTTATAAAGTCTTTCCATGATTTTTTATATTTTTGTGTGTGTGTGCGTGTGCTTGCAGAATTTGCTCTCCCTGTGCTTTTTCTTCTTTTTTTTTTCTTTTTGTTTTCATAGCATTTGCTGATGTTGAGAAAATGGTCACCTTTTTTTTTATTGTGTCAGAGTGTATCAAATTTGTCAAACCAACTTTACTACATTCATTTCAATCTTTATATCCAACCTATTGGGCCCCTGTGTGTTCAGCTTGTCAAGTTTCAAGTTTTTGAAAGTTTTTGTCCTACCGTATGTATAATGGCAACACAATAGCAGGAGAAAATGGTCACAAACTGAAAGAGAACATTGCAGTGGTGTTTGAAAATATGATTGTGTAAAATATTTCATTTGCATTGGAGACTTGTCAGTTTCTGGTCAGTTTTTGAAGCAAGAAAAGCTCTTAATCTTAAAAGTATTGGTTTCTATAAAAGTAGGATAGAAATTAGAATTTTAAAAGTTCCAGCGGCGAAAAGTTAAAGTCCCCTAAGTTGTGGTAGGATTCACTTGGAGGTAAATCAATGAATGAGACAACAGTCAATAAAACCTTTCTCTCCTAGCCCTACTTTTTCTTTTCCCATGAAGAGACCAAGAAAAAAAAAATCAGAGTGATGGCAGGTATGTGATATAGCAAGTAAGAAGGTTTTGAGCCAAGTAAATTACAATTGCATGCTGAATTTCTCCTGCAGCGATGATAACTGACTGGGTATAAAATGTTTGGAAGAGTCCTGCAGTTTCTAATACTGTTTCAGTAAACATTTTTAAAATTTTTTTTTTCTCAAAATCAAATCATTTTCTGTTATCTTTACTGCTCCAACATATCATTTGTGTGGTGATTATACTGATAAGAAATGGCCATTTATTGTCCTCTTTTTGTCCAAACTATAGGGTAAATTTTTTATATAATAATTTTTCAAATCGATGGTGTAGGGCACAAAGCCTCTAACTCCAGAGAGACAAATTTTACAGGAAGAGGAAAAAACTGATTTTCTCAAACAAAACCAAAGGACGTAGGAGGTTTGATGACGTGACTGTTTAACACATTTTAATTTGTTTCTGAGTCATGATCTATTCATTAGTGATGCTTTATGTGCTTTTCTACCATTCAAAAGCAAAATCGCGTTGGTTAGCAGGAAAATTCCAGAGTTAGAAGGTTTGTGCCAGAGACCATCAAAATATTTTAGATTTCTCATCTTTACTTATCCTGGCTTATTGAATTTGCTTTGATGATATAAGTTTTTGCTACCAAGATGTCTTTAATTCATTTGGGCTCTTTGTGTAGCCTACTCTTGATCTGATTCACTTTTAGCTTGCCTTTCTGTTCCTATTTTGGTGCAGCTTTGTTGAAGCTTCTGTTTTGCTGCCATACAGTTTTTTTTTAGCTTTACAGAGAATTTCGCGGTGACATCAAAAGCTGTAAGCTCTTTTACTTGATCAAAGCCTTGAAGATGTGAGTGCTGTTTTTATTCATTTCACTTTCAGCAAGTATTGTGTAAAGAATGCTTTGCCTCATTAGTATCATTATATTCCTGATGTGAATTTTTATGAGAGAGCAATTCTCACAAGATGAAACCAGCTGCACCACTAGATCTCTGAATTCAAATCGCAATCATTACAGAGGAAAAAGAAGTAAAACTACCATTTCCATTCATCACAGGGCGTGGGCCTAGAGAGGCAAAGTATTGTAACTGCAGTTATTTTATGGTAAAGTTACAATAATATGCCTCTACACCCGCACGAAATTCTCAAGCATGACTGTAGAGGCATCTGCCCATAGAGACATGAGCGGTTTTTACTCTTCTCTTGCAGGATGTACATTCACAAAGATCCACAATTGGGCCGCTCATTTTTTTTACAGCTGTGACTCATGTCTTGAGCTCAGTCCAATTGAATCGCAAGTCACAGCTTGAGAATTGCAAATCTTGAATAAGGCTTGAAACTGCTGTCCTGAGGTGAAAACTGTTTACAGAGTAGTTGATTTGTGCCAAGACAATTGATGGTTTACTCAAGAAACGGTGAAAAAAAAAAAAAAACCATGACAAAGAAAGAAGCACACTTAGAAATTTTTTTTTTCCTCAAAAGTGTTTGATGAGACGATGGGCGAATCAGGGCTTATTTCAAGACATTCTGTATATTATTTTGTATGCTGATAATAAATATAATGAATAAAAGTTTATGACATATCAAGAATCATAACAACAGTGTTAAGTTGATTTCTGACCGAGTCATGAATAATGCATACTTGTTGATGACATTTACAAGATTAAGGGTACTTCATTTGTCATTCGGTATTACCTTGCCTACTCCTAACTGTTGATGTTTAGTCCATGCAACGAGATGAAAAAGGGGCATTTTGTGTAGTAGTAATCGAATTTTATATTATGAATGGATGTCTTTATTTTGACTTTTAGTAGTTTTTTGTGCATTAAATGATCGGATTAAATAATATTTGTATATTTTTTAGACCTTTGTATATTTTTCTAAGCTCTCAAATCAATTAAAAAATAAAACACCACAATGTATTTCTGTTGTCAGCTTCTTGCCTTTTGTAAAAAAAAAAAAAAAATCAGTAATAAAATTCGAAGTTCTCTCTACTGATCTATTCAATTTGTTGTCCTGTTTTGGAACTAGAATTTTCTTTGTATTGTTGAAACATTGCTGTATATTTTAGCATTTGTTCATTATTGACTGTAGAGTGTGACTGACACAAATTAGGCTAATACAGGTATACATGTAGGATTTCTGGGTTTTTTATTTTTAAATTAGCACTTTAATGGGCCCCGGGATCATATATAATATAAATATCGTTGTCAGTTTAAGGATTAATCTCTTCTTCTTGTGTTTGAGAAGTTCTCAAGCTTCATTTATGGTACTCTGGCACTGCACTTTTTGCCTTTTTTACTCTACACGTCCTTGGTTACAATTTATTCATGTTCGTTGGTTATGCAGATTTGGTGCTCGCATAGTGGGTTATTTAAAAGAACTGTGTGTCTATAGAAATATCAGGGGCTTTGTACAGATTCCCTTTAAACTCTTTCTACTCTCTTGGACTTTTATGGATTTTTATCTTTGTTTTAATTTGCTTGAGCATCTGATGGAAGCCTATGAGATAGAATGAATGAATAGAAACCCTGAGATCACCGCTTAATGGTGGACTGGGTATACCAATAATCAATCAATCAAGCAGATTTGGTCTCACCTTGTCATGTTTAACACCATGTTTAAACCGCTTGAATGTCAATATTGATAAAGAATTGATTGATACTGAATCACAAATGGGTAAGGATTCACAAAAGATGAAAAAGTATGGTATCCTTCATCGCCAAATTTCACTATTTAAATACTTCATAGTACCTTTAACTCTTCATGAAGACTTTTTTTTTTCAATAAGTTCTTTTCCACATATTGGGCTGAGCAATAGTGCATTTGGTGAAGCCCTTGTCTATCAGTTTGGTCTCGTGTGGGGTCCAAAGATTCTGACCAATCTGCTTGTCTCTATTCACCCAGCACTGATTGGGGGACCAGGTGACTTACCATCCTGCGAAAGTAAAGGTAGACAGGAAAGCAAAGGTAAAGAAACTTGCAATGCTGTATGTGGAGAAATAAACCTAAGATCCTGCTCCTGGTTTCCCCATGCTCCTTGTAAGTGCAGGACTGGCTTTAGTTTAGTTTGAGAAAGTAATTGGAAAAAAAAAAATATATATATATATATA
>BLXT01001596.1:6659-21770 GCA_019648995.1 Plakobranchus ocellatus
TAAAACGGCAGCATTGCTCACATCAGTAAAACGACAGCACTGCGCACACCAGTAAAACGGCAGCATTGTGCAGATCAGTATTACGGCAGCATTGCGCACATCAGTAAAACGGCAGTATTGCGCACACCACTAAAACGACAGCATTGCGCACACCAGTAAAGCGACAGCATTGCGCACACCAGTAAAACGACAGCATTGCACACACCAGTAAAACGATAGCGTTACACACACCAGTAAAAAGGCAGCATTGCGTACACCAGTAAAACGACAGCGTTACACACACCAGTAAAACGGCAGCATTGCGTACACCAATAAAACGGCAGTAAAACGACAGCATTGCCGTATAAGCTATATCAGCTCCACTGCGATTGCCAGTGAAACAAAAATGAATGCGCTAAGGCCAACAAAGTCAGTGAATCGTTACACTATTTTACACACAGCGTTCTCTCTCTATAGAGATGCCTTGCTGCATCAAAAAATGCAGACTGTGAATGCATGCAACAAGTGCCAAAATATTAATGATCGATATCAAAACAACCTGGTCCCGACATTTTCTCTCGCACTTGATAATACAAGAATAAAATATATCACATGGCAATACTAGTGTTTTAGCAACAGATGCTCTACATGTATTGCAGGTTTAGATTTGGAGCAATACTTCCGAATGTTCACGCAAGAAAAGCAAAACTGTGAAAGCTAAACTGCTAACCAACCGGTCATATTACAATATAACCATTAAATGAAGTGAAAATAAAACACAATTTCTTGAGATCACTTGCATTTTGTTTCTAAATTTACTGCAGAAACAGACTTGATCAACTAAAACTCGCCTGCCATTTCTCAAGATGGTGATTTTTTTTCCCGCCCAAAATTTTAAAAGATCTGGATCTTTTAAAATTTTTTAGAAAAATTATTTATAATTGTTGATAATTATTGGTGAATTTTATGAATTGTCAACAGTTAGCTACAACTGCATTCATTTCGCCATTATTTTCGAAATAACGCTGTGTGCGCATAATCAGAGGTCTTTCCGAATTTGGTGGTAGAATCACTTTTTGATCGATAGCAATTGTTTGACAGATGAGCTGAGTTGAGCTGAGCCACAGCGAGCTGTAGAGTTGGATCTACAATTCACTAAACTTGTCAAACGTAGCAGTTGCAAACGTAACCATGTTAGCTACAACATTAGAACAAAGCGGTATCGGTAGTAGTTGATTGTGATTGAAGAACGTTACCGTGAGTTGATGACTGGTCCTTCAACTCACCAATCAGTGCAAACAAATGGGACCCGACTAAGCAGACGTTACGTAGTACGCCGCCGTCACGTCGGTTTGGACCTACGGACACTGCCAAACAGAGGCAATAGAAGTGCCTGTTTTTGCTGTTACAGCTCATCTTAGATGGGAGGACAGAAGGATTTTAATGGAGCTGCAAACACTCCCATAAGCTGTAGGAGTTGTGGTGGAGCAGATAGTTGTAGTTCATTGCTATGTTGCAATCGTAATCCATCACTAGCTATATATGACAAGCACATGAGCTTCTTAACATCCAGCCCACGACGACTGCCAAACCTGCAAGAACTCTAAACTGATAAACTCCAGATGTAATATCTCAAGATGAACGGTTTTGTTCTCGTTTTGACAACTGCAGACGAACGGCGGAAAACAAAAAAATATACAATGCGTACATAATAACCAATAATAACAGATCGCATTCTGAAAATACAGGGGCTTTTTTTTTTTGTTTGTTTGTTTGGTTTTTTTTTTAGATTTTTTTTTCTTTTTTGATATTGATGTTTTTTGTTGTTTTTTTTTTTTTGGTTTTTTTTTTCCCCCTCAAATTTAAAAGTAAATTATATTTACACTTTTTAGCTCCCAGTATCAAGCTAAGAACATACTTCATGATTAGGAGTAGTAAGTAATGTCTGGCACGTGTAGCAACTTATCCTCTTTCATCAAATCAGGCAGGCATTACAATGTTCAGCTGGGTTTAAAAAGGCAAAACAGCATATAATATTTCTTTTATAATTGATGCAACTTTAAAGAAACAAAAAAGAGCGAAAATTCAGAGAGGGAAAGGACTGCAATGAAAAGCAGGCCGAAAACAGAGGTACAGAGAAGAGGAGACTTGGTTGATTTTCTGCACTTTGAAGCAAGTTCATTATTTTGATAATCTCATGCTTTGGATCTTTGACAGCAAGGCTTAAAATCATCAACCGAACGCCTCCGACAAGTTTAGAGAAAGTTGGCTGACATGAGCGCACAAACGCATTCTACAGAATAGAAGAGAGGGATGAAATGACAGACAGGCAAAACAAAGAAGAAAAAAAAAGGGAGAGAGAGAGACAAACAGACAGAAAGAGAGAGAGAGAGAGAGAGAGAGAGAGAGAGAGAGAGAGAGAGAGAGAGAGAGAGAGGGAGATTGGACGGGTCAAAAAGAAAGAGAAAGAGAGCTGAGACAAATTTCAAAAATGAGAAAAGATTTAAATACTTAAAAAACGAGGTAGGCGAAAGAGAATATTCAAATATGAAAACAAAAAAAAAAGAGTGGATGTCCAGTGTGAAAGTAAGGCTGACTGTCCAAGGTAACTGACAGCGTAAGAACAGCAAGCTTTATTCATTGCCTTGCATAAAATGAATACACACAAACAGAACAAGAGCAGCGAGGTTATCTACAGCCATGAGTAACATGAATGCACACTAAAAAAAATTTTTTTTTTTAATGCAAAACAGACTGGGTAGTCTTGCATTAATAATATAATCAATGACACATTCACTACCACATCTATCATTTTTATGATATCTAGTGACAGTATTCTCATTAATATTACAAAGAAAAAGAAAAATGGTTGATATTCCTCTCCATAATCATTTTAAAGTATTATCATTATTATGATTATCTTTTGTACATTAAAAACACAATTAAAACTCACTAATCAATATTTATTTTTGCTAGAAAAACTGACGATTTTCAAGCTTGAGAAATAAGTGGAAACTTTCTTCCAAACCTGGAGATTGAGTAAAAAAAAATGAAAGAGTTTTTGTTTTCCATTCACTATTACTTGCTAAATTAGAGACATTTGCACCAAACATGCAGCATTTTACGCTTACATGATTATCTTTTGTCTCTTCAAGGGTATATCAAGCTTTTTTTTTTTATGTATACGAAGTTTAACCCACAATTTAATCCAACATTCTGTAGATGATTTTAAGAGTGATGAAACTTATTCTGTAAAAGGAAATATGAAAAACAAGTTGCCATAAAAGCAAACTTGAATTTGAGAGATTGCCCAACGTGGATTATCATCATTGTTATGTTCGACAGTTTTTCTACAAGCCAAACTAAAGCATAAATCATGAATTTCTGAATGTAATTGCCTGAAAAAGTAATGCTTTATGCTTTTATTTGCTATAATTCTTTGAGCAGTCAGTTTTGGATGCATCTTTGCAACGTAAATGAACTAAACAACCTTCACACATTATCATGATGACAAAGTCACTACAGTCAGTCTTCAGCACTGTGTAATTTTTGCACGTGTTCTCTATCCAGTTCCTGTTGCAACTCCAACTTTTCACCCAAATGCTAGTAAAATTTGAAGAAGAAGAAATATTTTTGGAAAAGAAAGACCACTGAAGGTTCAAAGATAAAGAATGGGACTTAGTCAGTTGAAGCCAATGACAATTCACAGATACAGATAAGGCAAAGAGTGAAAGTGACATTATAAAGGCCTTCAAATTGTAAATATATGATGTTTAAAATAAAGCAACAATAACTGAATTTCAACTTAAAGATTGACCCTCAGTAACAGTGGAGATAATCATAAATTGATATAACCATCAGAACAAAATATTTAAAAGGGGTATAACTCATTTTACAACATTTATTCTTAACCAGACAGCTTGCATCCCTTTGCAGCTGACATAATATATGTTATCAATCATCATTCCATTAAAAATAACTTTTACATTGCTTGTTTTAATTCAAGAAAAAACGATATCTGTAATGAAACAACATGCTACTTCTATTAAAAACAATAATTATTATAAAAAGACATTTTAGTCGTTCAATTCAATTAGAAAAATATTTACCCTCACTGTTGCAAAATAAGTCTCAGCTCTCTAAACTCACCTCTACGTCCCATGTAGGATATATTTAAGATCACAGGAATTTAGGGAGACATTAAATTGTGGGCTGTGGTAGAAGAATTCTTCTTCATTAAAAGCCAGAACTATCTATAGAAGTCTCTCAATAAATGAAAGGAGGCTAGATTTACCCCCAAAACACCCCCCCCCACCTATCCCTAAGTTCCATTTTTTTCCCCTCTCCCTCTTCTTTGAGTATGTATGAATATCCAAATCAAAAATATAAATATCATTAAATAATGTTAGAGGTGCACTTCTCACTTCTTATTGCTCTAAAAGAGTTATTCATTATTCCGCTTAGGAGGATGTCGATTGCCTAGAGTTTCATATGCGCATGTTTGGTTTTAAATTAATCGAGGTTTCAAATCATCATTATTATAAAGAATCTAAACACAACATTTTCGGAGGCTTATAATGAATGAAAGGGCAGAAGTTTTTATAAAAGAATGTTAGAGATTGCATATATATGTGATGCGTTCTGTTGAAGCACATTAACCATTCCATTCACTGCAACAATGCAAAATAAAGGAAAAATGCAGTCTCAGAATATATTGCACAATAATTTATTTATGAGTTCATTTAATTTATATCTATTCAAAAACAGTGCTATATTTCGAAAATTTAAGTTTTCCCGATAACAGTGACACGAAACAATGCCAGAGTGGCTTGTTGATTAGTGACCAAAATCAATGGTAAAAAAGGTTATGATTAGCATAATTCTCGTGCAAGATTTAGACTTCTGTCAAAGAAATGCCGTATTAAGTGTATTTTCAAAAAATATTGTTTTTTCATAATAAATTTCAAGACTAATGTATTTAGGATCGGAATATGCAATAAAAAAATTTTAGCTAAAACAAATAGTGTATTAACTTTACACAGTAATATCTCAAAACAGGCCAGGGTACCTTATGCCCCGGTTTGACAGAGCGCGTCACATATTTTTCATATGCTTCATTCAAAAAAAAAAAAAAAAATCGCAGGGTCAAATCAATCTTTCAAATTTAAGCGAATCAATGACAGAGATTTCATTATCTCAAGTGCACATATTGAGGGGGAGTTTGACAAATTTATAGATTGGCGCCACATACCTTTCAGGCACAGAACAACTGGATGAAAACCAGGAGAAAGAGAAAAAAAAGGGGGAAATTTCCTTTTCATCAAACTGGTCATCATTGTTAAATTACAAGAGCAAATGGATTAAAGAATAGGGTTATTTTCAGCTTTAACTTTCAAGGGGCTCAAAATGTAATTTTGTGTTTGCATATTTGATTTGATAGCAAGCGACGAAAAATGGTGATATAAATGTCTAAAGAACACTTGTATTTTATTAAGTAAATACACCGGTCAGAACTGAATGTTCTTTTTTACGGAAACCCAACATTTTGAAAGAACGTCCTTTCCTAATAACTACTTTGAATGTTGCCTTTATAATATTGATTTTTGTGATTCATCCCAAGGACTCTTCTGTCAGAGGAAAATAAAGGATGGGGTAGAATAAACCAGGGAGGGGTGGCTCATCTGGTCTAGAGCAGTTGGCTACCAATTAAGAGGTCCAAGGTTCAGTCCGTGCCAAGTCAGATTATCATTGCTCCTCTGTGTCCACCCAGCACTAAATCTCTTAAGACCCTGTGAAAGTAAAGGCGGCGAGGAAAGCAGTGGCAAACCACCTCATGATGCCAAATGCCAAGAGCGATCAGGATCCTACACCTGGTTCCCCGATGCTTTGGATTAAGCGTATGACCCACTCTATTTTTTTAACTATTTGAATTAGACTGCAGGAAGGGTAGTAGAACAATTATCTAATTACAAGACAGGGAAGATTAAATGATCATCAAAAACATCTAAAAAAGAGTAAAATGGCACGTCAAATATGTGAATCATCTAGTCAAAAAAAAAAAAAAAAAGTCATATGTCAATAATTGTCTAACAGCATTATTATAATACTCCAACAAGGGGGTGCTGCAAAGGAAAAAAAATTTGCAGACTGCTTAAAAGTAAGGTACAAAATATCTCACTTATGTCTAATCTCCAATTGTACATACTGAGAGATGGTTTATAACAACTCAGTCATAAATCAACATTCATGCTCATAAACCAAGTACATTTATAAGTCCAAGCCATGGCAAACAGTCAATAAAATTACGTCTTAAAAATAAATACTTATATCATATAATGCCATTTCATATGAATACTGGAAAGGATGAAACGAGAGATAAAATCAGATCTAAATTTAGAGGGAGTGCATTCAGGCCATCTAAACTGATTGACCAGTTACCCCATCTAGAAGTAGGAATAGGTTTAGGCCTACACCCAGGCCTAGTTCTAAATGTGAAGAGATTAATCAAGTACTAATTCTCACTACTAAAGACAAAAAAGGCAGGAAAAGCGAGTGAAAGACTTATCATTAAATTACTTTTGGGTAAAAGTGCATTTTAGGTGCGTAAATTATGAAGGCTAATATACGTTTATTTTAGGTGTGTACATTATTACACTGAAAGAAACATTCAACAATAACATTACTTGCCTTCGTAACACATTTAAAGACGATAATTCTCAGCTACGTAGCACATTTTTATAGGGGATAATTGTCAGCTATAATCTTTCAAATAGTAAAAAACATGTACTTGTCACGAAGCCTTTAGATCTAGCGATCAAGACAAATTCTTGGAGATAGGGTGGGAAAAGATCTTGGGATGTGCCAAACTGTGCAATTTTCATTTTAGTGCCATCCACATATTCTCGAAGTGTAAAATAACAGGAACTTGCTTCAACTATTCCCTCCCCCCCCCCCCCCCCCCCAAAAAAAAAACCCCTGTCTTGACCATTTTCATTCAAGCTGGCAGGCCTGCATTTGATTTTGAGTCTCATAATTTACGCACCTACAATGCACTTGTTCCTCAACCGTTAAAGTGCATTAATAATGTACGCACCTAAAAAGCACGTTTACCTTACTTTTGACTGTCTGTTTTATTTAAAATCTCTTGAGATTAGATTTTAGAACTAGGCAGATCTAGATCTAGTATTATTTTAGAGCCACACTGGAAACAATTACGTCAATAGTGCAGGATTCATAGAACTCTGATAAAATACTTACCAGTCAAGCAGCTTGTTTTGAATTCCAAAAAGGTTTCGCAATATTCAAATTGACTTTTGTGAGTTTTTTAAAAAAAAGATAATTTAGATCCACATCAGAATTCGATATTATCAATCCAGGTCTTGGAAAAGAAAACATTGATTTGTGATGTGGCGATTTATAATTTCACTTTCGCTTTACAAACATGAAAATTTCGGTTGAATAAATCAGTAGCTTAAAAAGGGGGGTTGACAACTTCCGGGTTTCGAATGATGTTTTGGTGAAAGTCCCTTTTACACGCCGGGTTTCGATTTTGCTTTTAAAAAATCAACAAAGAAAATGTAGACACATTTTTTTTATGGCAAAAATTGCCTCATTTTTTTTTTTATTGAAATTTATTTCACTGAGAATACTAATATAATTACGTATCTACGTGTCCGTTGGATTTTGTTATAAAAGTTGGCTAAATTCGACATGGTAACTTTTTCGCCTCTTCTTCACTAACTGGCAGTTTGGTATATGCCTAGCAATCGTAAACAATATGGCGTCTGGAAAAAAATTGATGATCGATTATGACATGGTAACGTTTATAAATTAATTTTGTCTGTCACAATCTCACTTAATACTATCAATTCAAATGTGAAATTTTATACCCAAATACACTTGTCGGGATTATTCTGTCTTAATTTGTTATTTCGGAACAATCAATAAGTGTATGTTGAGATTTAAAACTATCAGTTATTTTCTTGGGTACCTTTTCTTGCATGATATAGGGCCTTTTGAGGGACCTTTCTAGATTTCTATGGTTAACTTTAGCCTGAATTTTTAAGCATAAAATTTCGCTGTGTATATTAAATGGAGACTTAAGAACAGATTTGTACATCAAACTGGTAAAAATTGTTTTATTACGTCATAATCTCTGTAAGAAATGGAGCATGTACCCTCATAATGTACAAGAGGATACATAGGCTAAATAATTGGTACATAGCTAGATCTATATGAAAAAATAATTTTTGTTATCGACAACACTTAACTTGTTGCACATCAGTTTTAAATTTGAAAGATAAAGTTTCTCGAAAGTACCGTTTTATCTAGAACTTCACTGGTGGTGTTATACTGCAATATATCCAAACTACATGTATTTCACAGGCTTTTAATTGTTTTGGGACTATAGCTTCTAGAATAATGCTCATTCTTATTTATTATTAAATACATAGGATAAAATATAATACTGAGTAAAACTGTTTCACCAATAAATCAAACAATTCACATGTAAGGAAAGAATTTATATTGCTCTAAATCCAAGTTTTCTATTGATCCAATAGTTGAGATTGCTATTGAAAAGGCTCCCTTTAATCTTGATTTATCATCAGTGTTTTCAAACTCAGATTATAAATCCCAGAAAATCACTGTCCTTATCAAGGTCTCAAAAGCCTTAAAAGATGCAATGTTCATCATGAAGAAATGTCTTTATATAACAGTGTCTCTTTAATTAATGTGTGTAAAATGCCAAGTGCGAGTATCTTTTTCATTTTACAGGCTACTGAGGATTGTTCAAGAGCTTAATCATGTCAATAATGGCAGATGATAATTTTTCTATGTCTGCTGAAAAATATCTTGGTAAGTACATCTCATGCGTCACACTTAAACTCTTCTCAATTTCTTTTAACCCTTTTTTCATATCCACCACATTACTTGTGGAATTGTTACCTTTAGCTTTACAATATTTAGACATGTAGCAGCAAAAGTTTTAAAATTGTTTATTGCATCATTAATAAGAGTAGTAAAACTGCTTCCTGTCTTCGTTAACAGAGTAATGACAGCATACAACAACAGCAATAGGCCTATTCATAAAATTTATGAAAAAAAAAAGAGCAGACTGAATCAAGATCTATGTTAAATTCAACAGGTTTATTTTATAAATTGATCCCACAACAAGGTCAAACAAATTGCATGCTGTCAATGTAATTTTGAAAAGACGATGTTAACATAAGCTTTTAGATTCTTATAAAGAAAAGTGTTTAGTTTTATATTTGCAAGAATGACAATGATTGTGTAATGGATAATTATCAGGTGAAAGGTATGTAGAATTTGAATGACTAATTTAAATTTAAAGAGGAAGTGTTGAGAATGCTGTTGGGATTGAATTGCTCTCAATGAAAGGCACGGGAATGAACTGAATTTTATAATGCATAGATTTTAACCTATGCACAATTTTGCCTTTCAAAAATCATACGGACGGTTGTGGTCTCTTTGTTTTGTCAAATAAGTACTGTAGTAAAATTAGGCGAATTTATGAACTTTCAAATATAATTAAATACACATAATACATATCCTTCATCTTTTTTTTTTCATGATGCAAGTAGTTGGATGGAAGTAGACAGATTCAGAGGAACATGTCTTCTTTATTATTAGAGAGAGAGACAAAATTAAGAGCGAAACATTTTTCCCACCGCGAAATATGAAATTCTGAGATACTGTCAATGTATGGACCTTTATAATGTCTCTCTTTTTCAGCCAAATACCACATTCTAACGTACATTGAAGACAGTCTATTACAGCTGCTTGAGCACAGGGAAGAAAATTCAAAAGTTGTTCCAGCAAAGTTTTTGTGCGAATAGTAAGTAATGAAAATGTGGATATTATTAATTGCAAATTCTGGTTGAGTCGTGCCCGCAACATCACTGTATGAAATAACAGTATAAAGCAATAGGCAATGGAGATGAGTGAAATAATTTTTTAGGAGCTGCAGGGCTGGCAGAAAAAGATAGGGGAATGCTTAAAGATTTTTTTAAAACATTACTTTTCAATTAAAAAAATGATCTTTATAAAAAAAAAAACAACTCACTCATGTATCAGTGTGTTCTGAAACAGGTGTAGTTTCATATGTGTGTTTTATGAAACGCAAGACGAAAATAGTTTTGATTTCATTATTGCATGCTGTCAACAGAGTTGTGAGACACTTTTTACGCTAAGATTTTAAATTCATCAACTTGTTTTATCTTTTTTTTTTCTATTTAGCATATTACAGGGTTGAGTCTCAAACCTACCTGTTTCTGTTTTACTCTATTGTCAGCTTCTGCAGCCTGAGAGATGGCAATCACACGATGTTTCGTGAGTTCAGTTTTATCAGAAGCACACCTCACAACAGAGCATCATTTGTAGTGCTTTTTTGGAAATGTTTTCGACAAATTGGCAAAAAAGGAGGTCAGTTGAATTTCCAGTGGTTTCCAGTAATCAAATAGTCTGCCTGCCTTTTTAAAGGTAGATTTAATTGTTTTTATTAGACGTGTAAGGACGTTACGAAAAAATTTTTGGGTTAAATGGTTTTAAATTTCCAGATTGGTTTTTTTTTTTTAATTCTTTTTTGTAAGTATTATTGGTTAAAGTAATGAATAAATCTACCAATGTATAAAGTAAAGTTTAAGAAAAGACATAGTTTTCATGCATAATTCGTGCATAACATTTGTTCTCTTATCCTCTTGTAGGAAAGAAAAAGTGAAATGATCAATTATTGTGGTTTGAAAAAAAAATACAAAGTCACCATTTAATCTTTCGTAAATTGTATTCATGCCTTATTTTTTTCAGATTTATTGAGCATTCAAGAATATCATTCTCTATTGGGACTTCTTTGTCCCGACTTTCCCTTCCAACTGGTGCAAAAAACAGCGCGGTAAGTTCTACAGCATATTTTTACCATTCTTAATATGAGCTACATTGGACTGGGCTAACCAAAGAAACTTAGCATAATCCTCTTAGACTATTCTTTAATTTTTAAAGTGACTTTGGCTATACAACACTGTTTGCCTTTTATCAGTCATTTAAATAATTGGGATAAATGTGCAGCGGTATCATAAACTGAGTCGAATTGTTGGTTTGCATCACTGAGATAAAAAAATTTAAATAAAATTAAGGAAGTGAAAAAATTCCAATGCCTTTTTTGTACAGAAAGTCCATAGCATGTCAATAGAAAGTTCTTCACAAAGAGGTGGGTCGTTTTCATACCTCTAGTTAAAAAGTACTCCAAGAAAATCTGTTCACTAAGCTTGGCATCTGTACAAACTGGACAGATGCATTTTAATTCTGTATCAAGATATTGGGGCTGTGCCTTTTTTTTTTTAAAGCAGTGTAAAAAAAAAAAAGCCTCAAAATTTCTTTTTATCATTAAAACTGGTCTCAAGAGATATCTTGTCAATTCAAGTGTCCCCCATATGGTTTGAATAAATTACATTGCGACTTTATGTTTATAGCTTGACCTTTTTTTTTCACCATTTGATTCTTTGCAGCATTGTTCTGATTGATGATGCCTTGGACTGCCTCATATCATTTTCAGACTTCATTTATGCTTTTCAAGTACAGTTTTACTACGAAGGTGTGTGGTTGAACTTGAGAGTCTCATAAGAATGATATTGAAAAGCACATTTTTTAAACATGTTTTAAATATATTTGAGGCTTTCTAACAACAATGTCATCAACATAGGTACAACCGTGTGGTAGAATTACGTTTTAAACAAATCATCTTCACGATTGCCCCTTTTTTTTTTCGTTTTTATCTGGATTTTGTTTTTTTGAAGCTCTTGTTCAATTGAATAATAGAAATAACAGGGAATAGCTTGCTTGCTGACACTCACTACAGCCTAATATCTGACACTGGCTTTATTTTGGTTTAGATCTTTGTTTACCGTAATTAAGTGATGAAAATCTTGTTTTTCATTTTTGTTCTTTTTTTTTTTTTTTTTTAGAATTTCTAGAAAAGACATTGGGCATCTACCAAAGTTTACTGCAGACAATGCATAGTCCAAGAGATCCTGTCATTGTGCCAACATCAGGGGGAAACGACGCAAAAATTCATCAAAACACACACTCACCGGCAGATGGTCTGGACGCCATGCAATTCTTTAGAGCTATTTATCCCGTGCTAGACAGAGTTGACTACAGGTAGGCAATGATGGATTGCGCATATTGAGTTCATGAGAAACGACTGGAAAATCGTAGGCAAATTTTTTGCTCTTCTTCAGTGAGGAAAAAAAAATTGAAAACCCTTAAAGTAGAATTTTTGGCAGGTCAAAGTTTTCAACACAGTATATATAAAAAATGATAGGAAGAGAACATCAGGAAGAAAGGATATTGATATAAATTGATAAAATAAAGAGCTCAAATGGGAACTTATAGCTATGACTCATAGTCAGCACAATAGTTTATCTGCCCAAATGTGGAAAATGTAAAAGTTATTTTGTGGGGTCCAGAGCATTCAGTATTTTTATTCTAGTGACCAATCAAGATGATCTTTGTATTTCTTTCTTTTTGACAGCACTCCACCTCTAATGTGTCTCAAGGAAATTTTGTTCAATGTGCCAAGGATTTCTTTCTATGAGTTTATGATGGCTATTGCAAAGTCTGATTCAATAAATGCTCATATCGGTGAGGATGTATTTATTGCTTATTGTTTACTTCTGGGACTTTGATGAATCATCATATTTTCTGTCAAAGCTGATTGTGGTCTGTTTCTTTTTTTTTTGTTGTTGTTGTTGTTTTGCTGCTTTTTAAAGTTTTTTTTCTTTTGTTTTTTTAATCATAAATTGACTCAGTTGAGTTTCATTTTCAACAGATTGTCTTGCAAAACATAAAAAATGTGAAATTTTACTTCAGTTTTGTAAAGAAGGGTTTGGAAAATGACCTGTCTTAATATTTACTGGTCTTAATAACTGCTAAATGTTGTCGCATGGAAGAATTATCTACAACATTAATATTGCAATTTTCCGATGTAGTTCTGTTGCAAAATTATAAACTTTCTATGGTTTTTGTCTGTTTCTTGATTGTTGGTTTTTTTTTTCTTTTTTGCTTCGTTTTTATCGTTAGTTTTAATTTTATTGTTGAAAAGAGAGAAAAATGTGTTTGTTACTTTAATGTATTCCTTCTTTTCTTTTTTTTTTTTTTGTCTTTTTAGGGAGATTACCAGGAAAAGGTGAACTCTTGGAAGGGGCAGATATTGAGTTGACTTCGTAAGTATTTCCTGTGTCAAACGCACAAAAATATCTTGTTAAGCAAACAATCCTTTGACACCACCTCCACATGTCCTGGTTGACATAGATAAAGACATTCAAATTGTTTATGTATAGATTTTCATTACGAGAAATTGAAAACATAAACCTATTTGATATTGAAAATTGTTCATTTGCAAGCACTTCATTTACACAGAGGCAGATAAAACCATTTATTATTTCAAAATGTTCAGAAGCCTTTTTTTTTTAGGCTGTAAGCCTGCATGGTCATTTAGGAAAAAAAACATACACACATTTAGGGTTTTGTTCAGTTCTTAATGAGGTCACTGGCATGCTGTAGGTCAATCATGCAATTCTCTATTCTTATACACAGTTTGGCATGGACCACTCCAAACATGCATGCTTGTAATGTTCATTTACAATTGACTTCACACATGCAAGATAACTAACTTTTGTTGCACTTATTGAAACACTATTTGCATATAGTGCAGTGAGAACATTGTTTTTTTTTCTTAAAGATTTTTTTTTTTTTTTATGAAGATAAATCACTTTGAAGAAAAAATGGAGCAAATTTTATTTTAAAGCATTGGGATGCTTTTTTTTTCTTCATTTCTAAATTAATCCAAAATTGTAGTAGATTATGGGAACACTTTATAACCCTTTTTATCATTGTGGTCCATTTTTTGAAGATCTTTATCGCAGCATCATGGTGGAGGTGCTTTTTTGCTGTTTTCCCTGAAGCTAATTCTCTCTTGTGTAGTTTTCTTGAGCGATTTAGTTCCTTTTCTATCGCATAAAGAGGGCCCTGAGAGAGATTTTGGATGTAATAGAGTTACCAGAAAATATTCTGTTAAGACTGCATATTGAGATCTTCATGTATAAGACTCAAAAGAAAAATGAGGGACACAAAAAAAATTGAAAGAACTAAGAAACAGAGGTTTTGTTGAATAAATAGTGCGGCAGCATTCAAAAGTAACATAGAGATGTATTTTAATGAAAAGGTAAGGCTGGTAAAGACAATCTAGTGCTTTCAGCATCAATGAGAGAACGTCATAGAAAATTCCTATTGCTTGATATGGAACAAATTCTAACAATTGGAGGTAATCCTCATGGTACATGAACTATCGCACAACTGAATCTCCCAGACACAGGTCTCTAGAAGTATGCATATCCTGTTGGAATTATATTAAAGTTATCCTTAAAATATGCAAGTCTTTTACTATCTTACTTGACGTAAATCTAATCTTTCACTCTGTTATAAGTCTTCCTTTTCAATCACAAAATGCTTTATTTTAATATAACTCAAAACTTTGGTCTCAAAATAGAAAATGGATGTCTTGCAATCAAACAGAACAAGTTTGCATAAAATTATGGTTTTAAGAAAACAGATCTTTTTTTTTTTTTTTAATTTGTTCTCGATTTCAGGTTTCTTTCTGTCATTCTGCAAAAGATAGTAATTCAAAACACATTTGGAAGATACAGAAATTATATAACATATTTGTTCTGCAATAAAGGGAATTAAATAAAATGCATAATTGATTTTTTGTTCCCTTGGTAAGCCTGTACTTCAAAAAAAATATATAGCAAGCACATAAAAATATTTATGTTTTTTACTTTACAATTTATTACAGCTGTAGCATCTCTGCCCCCAAACTGCGGTATGATACAGTTGTGATTAGTCTTTTCTTTTTATCTCTTTGTTCAAAATTATCTTGACATTTTTTGTTTCCGCGAACGATGTATAAAAATCTTTTCAAACTAAAAATAATTCGAATGTGATCGTAGAGAAATTTTTTTTTTTATGTATAGTTTAATTCTTTTTGAAAATGTTTCAATATGCCTTGTTTTTTTTTTTGTTGTTTTTTTTTTGTTTTGTTTTGTTGTTGTTGTTGGT
>BLXT01001596.1:49005-64767 GCA_019648995.1 Plakobranchus ocellatus
AAGCGACAAAGGACAGGAAAAAGTGGAGGACCATGATCGCCAACGCTGTAAAGCAAGGCACCTGATGATGATGATGATAGATATGCTAACGATTTTTGGTACAAAAGTAGTGGGAACTTTTGCTTCTTTACTTAAAAATAATATTTCAATTCTATCTTAAAGATGTAGACCCACAACTATACTTTTGTGGGACTGCTACACATTTCTTTCTTTTTTTTTTTCTTTTCCAGTGTTCCGACTTTCCCTTTGCCCTTGAAAACAATAGCAATGAGTCCCATATCATATTTCTTAAAATTGAAATATCATCGACACATCTTAAGATTCTATTTTATTTCAGTTTGACAATAATGAAAACAGCAAGAGCAAATGTTGATTGTATGCCCTGATATAAGCTGGAGCATTGAAATAAAAGATTTTTTTTAATGGAGGGAAAATGTTCTATAAATGTGTTTTTTCCTGAAACAAATGCTTGCAACATGTGAATCATTAGGCCTGGCTGTAAAACATCAACGTATGATCTCCAAAAGCACACCATCAGTTTGCTTTAAATCTTTGGTGGGCAACTGCTGACAAATGACTCTATTCCTTTTGGCAGGTTTTTTTTTATGCGTATGTGTTACTTTTCGACCGTAAAATACACATTAAAACGAAGCTTATCCTCCCTTCTGGGCATAATACGTCATAAACAAGGTGACTGGGTGGGTGTCTGGTGAGTGAGGGAGTGAGAGAGAATGAGAGAGAAAAAGAGTGAGCTATATGTATGTATCATTTCAAAGGCCAATCACATGACCTAAAGCAATAGGTGACTAAATGGTTAAACACAGACAATCCTCATAATACATTATCTTTGAAATTATTGTTAAATTCATCAATGGTAAGAAAAAAAAAAGCATTCAAGCCTCCATACCTTCTGTTTGACTTGCTCTGTATCTTGGGGAAACTGAGCTTTGAAAATTTTCTGACATTCTTGATCTGGCCTGCAGAGGGAGAAAATAATTGAGACTAAGCTAATCACATGTCTGCATTCTGCTTTTTAAGTTACGTGAACATTCTTTCTGCTCTTTGCAACAAGGCACAGCATGCACTGATTTTTACATTTCGAGTCCCTGACATTATCAGTTTTGTTTTTCCTTTTTTTTTAATCCCTACTCTGGTTTTATCATTTTAATCAAGTGGATTCTGGCATCTGTATGAAAACCCCAATCTTGCAATGGTGTATCATATTTGGGGATTTGAACACATTAGTTTTTCTATTTAAAAAAAAATTTATTCTAAGATCATAAGCAGCATCTGTCAGTGCTAGAAGCTTCTTATCACTTGAGACACTAAACAGAAAAGCCTAAAACACTTCTTATCACTTGATACACTAAATAGAAGAGCCTAACACTAAGACTGGCAACATGTTCTTCTGTACAAGGGTACAAATACAAAGGCTGTGTCCTGACAGGCCCACAATGTACCATGTCCTATTTCTTTGCTCAAAATTTATTATTTTTCTAAAATGTCAGATCTATATGTATCTGTAAGGTGAGTCGGAGAAAGGATAAACTCAGTCCTGTAAACTTACTGAGACAGAGCTTTCCACCGTGTGAAGAAAGCTTCCGAGTTCATCTCTGCCGGCTCCAGGAACTTGCTGATGATGACAGGCAGCTTCAAGTTCAGTTTCTGAACCTGGCTTGTGTGGCTACAAAAAGTAAAAAAAAAGATGGCAAAAATCATTATTTTTGTGACTTGGAAAATTGTATACTTGTTAAAAAGAATTCATGTGACTACATAATTGAAAATTGCTCTTTATTTTGCAAAAATGAAGTGCACCACAAATTTAAAATATTTTGAACTGATATTTGAAGAAACAACACAAACACATTAGATTTTTAAAAATATTGCATAAAAGACAATGAGAAACTCAAAAAGTGCTATTGGTTCATTTGCAGCATTTCAAAGAAGATAGCAATTGTATTGCGAATAGGTATCAGGTTTTCTCTCTTAGATAGTCTCTGTAACCAAATGAAGTGCAGTATTGTACATACAGATTTAACACTAATGATATTGCACTGCATCTGGCTACAGCCAATAGATCATAAGTGCAGGATCTCTAGGTTTCTTTTGTTCAGCAGTTCCTGTACCAGCTACATTTTAGCATTTTAATTTATTTATGACTTAACCGATTCACATCCTGTATTTATTTTTTAGGCCTCTGATCATAATTAATTTTCTTTCATTAATCATTGACTAGTTTTCTAGATGAACAGACTTTCTCCCTATCAATATTTCTATGTCCTCTCATGGGCTAGCCAATAGAGACTATAAAAACACAAAATCTGTGACTGAAAACTACTCACGTAAAAGAAATTTTGAGCAAAGGTGCCTCACTGAAGCTGTCGACACATTCAATATTGAACAACTGTTGGACTTGAGCTCCGCCCTCCACGACAGGTTCCACAGCTTTGGGCTGAACACTCACAGCTAGCCGTGCAACAAATATAGAAGACAAAAAACCCCCGATAGTAATCAACAATGAAATTAGCAGGAGGGGGTTCTGAACATGACTTGAGAGTGAAAAATGTGCCAATCAGTTATGCATTGTGGAGTTTCATTTGTTTAAAAAAAAAAAAAAACATGTAAAAAAAAATATAATTGTCGTCAATTTTTAAAAAATTTTCCATGATTTTTTTCATCTTGTGCATAAGAATAAAAAAAAAGGGGGTTTTCATTATCTTTGTCTTTTTAAATCTACAAAGAAATTACTGTCAGTGTGTCCATATACGGTCAGGAGTGCTAATCATATCTGGTTCAACTGGATATTCATATAAATTTTGGCCAGGCAAAAGAAACTGAAAAATGCTATTGTCTTTCTTTATCAATCCTTGTTTTTTCTATAAGGAATTTTCTGTAACATGAAAAAAGGACATAAAGCATCTGCTTCAACAACAAAATAGATGTATATCCATACCACTGTCATCAATTCTCATTTGAACAAAGCCTTTGCGAGCACAGAGTTAGCAAGCCTCATGTCACTTTGGTAGTGAGCACATTCACCCTCACAAGAACCATTTCAACTCCTGTACGCAGCCGCCAACTTGAACAACTCTGTTCCAGTGCTTCAGAATGCATTTTCTTCCTCTTTTGCCTTTACAGTTGCTTTTCAGTGCATTTCAGTGGTAATCACCTACCACTTGCCTACAACAAAGGATGCCTTTCACTGGTTCCCTAAGCATAACATCCATGCTCTCATTGATTGCAGGAAACGTAAAAAACAGTTTGCTCACCAAGAATTCAAGGAGCGGGGATGCTGGTAAGGAGGAGCTGACAAATCAGTTACATTCTGTCCCAACTTTCATAGAGCTCAGTGCTTTTATCTGAGAAAGGTCAGGCCAAATTTTTTTTTTATGTTTAAAAGGCAGGCTGTATTTTCCACCTAATTTCAATACTGGTACTTCAAAAAATAGGGTCTTACTTCAGTAGAATCTTGTTGAAATTGGTAGCAGTTGGAGGCTCTCCTTACATTGCGAAAACAATTCCTACATGCAGGAGGTAAGAGAAGCATAATACCAGACAAATTTTGTAAAGAAGCTTTGGAGTAAGGACTTGATACACACCTGATTTGATGGAATCAGCTAGGACTAGGTTGGAGGTGAAGTTTGTAAACTGGAATGTTGTCTTATTGCCGAAGAAGACCCCAACTCTGGCTAAGTTTTGCCGATACTCAGCTTTGATCCCAATTTGAAGAAGATCATTCTCAAATAAAACACCATTTTGTTTGCAGAAAAACCTGTAGGAGTTTAAGAGCATGTGCATTAGTGAATAAAAAAAAAAAAGCTTACAACTTCTAGACACATTTTTAATGCAGTTATTTACATGCATCAAAAGAACTATCAAGTTGTTTTATCTCTTTGGCAGGTACAGAACACAACAAATATTGCAGACACTACAAGGAGAAACTTCTGCCACCAAAGCAGTCATGATAACCAAACTTTTACCATTTGTTTCTCATCAATTAATCAATTTCGGTCACTAAATTCATTTTATCCTGATGTGTTTAATTTAAACAACATTAATCATGTTACTTTCACTTTAACAAAATTGGGAAAAATTGTGTTCATTCATCAAATGTTTGAAAATTTAAGTAAAAGATTTACTTTTTAAAATTCTCCTCAGCCCCTGGAGTGAGAGCGTCGTCATCCACACCATTGGTGGCCGGCTGGTCCCCAAATACATCAGCAAGGAAGTTGAGGCCACTGGAGGCAGGCGCTGCCGGTGCAGGCGCGGTGTCCAAACCAAGCAGGTCTACAACTGCTCCACCACTGCTGCCACCACTTGGTGCTGTGTTAAGGTTGTTGACAGTCTACATAGGAACACAACATAATAAGTGACAACTTTGACAGATGCATCTTTAAACTTTTACAGATCAAAAGGTTGACGATGGAAGGGTGTCAAAAGAGAAAGAGAAATTTAAATAATCTTACTGTAAAGTTGACTGTTTAAAAAAGAAATGACTCTTAAAGGCAAGACAATTATCAAGCATACAATAAGATTGTCCAGTTGATCTCCTACCGGTAAGGGAGCAGGAGCTGATGGTTCTGCATTGTTAACTTGTGCCTGTGGAATAGTGCGCTGTTCCTTCTCTTTTTCCTCTCCTCCCTCTGCTGTGGCAGTCGGCTTTTTCTTTTTCAGCTTGGCCAAGATGGAGGATTCTCGTTCAGGGAATGGAGGCATCTCCTCTAGTACAGTAGCCTGAAAAGTCATTTAGCAAGTATTAAATCTGATGAAATCTCTGGTCAAGACACAAAACTTGCTGCCCTTTCTTTTGCACAAAACAAAAAAGTTCTGTCTCTATTGACCATAAAATAAAATTGGGTGCTCTCTCTTTCATTCACCAAACTTTTCCCATTATCACTTTAGTTGCTTTACTCAACTTACCTCAAAGCAGTCCTAAATGATTTCCTGACATTTAACTTTTGTCACCTTGGCTTTTGACTCATTATTTTAGTGACAATGTTTAAAAGAAAGTTCTCACATAAATTGGAGCTGAACCTCATCTTATTCATAAGAACAACAAAAGTATTGTAATCTTGTAATATAACAAAAATGAACATGCACACACCCTAACCACATTTTTGAAGTTTAGTGAGAGGGACAAGCTTTTCACATTTACATTACAAGTCACAGAATTTCAGGAGGTTTTTTTCTTGTTTTTAAATCATACCAGGACGTCTGGAGAAGCTACAGTACTGAGCTGTAAATACTCAATACACCTCTGTTGAAGCTCAACGTCCGGATTCCTCAGGTTGTTGTCACTGCCTAGAATCTAAAATAGCCAAAGAGAAGAATGGAAAAGTTCAGAAATATTATATTCTCATCTTGGGATAAACTTTCATTCAGCCCCTTTTCTGTTTCGGAGGCTAAACTATTGAGGAGAAAGCTCCTCTTATCTTTCAGAATTTAGCCAATAAAAATATATGAAGTTGTGACTTTTTTAGGTCTTGATAGCTTCAATATTTTTAGAACGTTAAATTTGCTCTTGGCTGATCAGTTCTGTAACAATTTGTTTACCAAAGCTAGTGATTTTAATGCAACCTTTTGATAATTCATATCAGGTTTTATTTTAAAACACTGAATGTCTCATTTTTTTTTTCCAATTTTACATCTTATAGTTTTTTTAGGCTTTTCAAATAGCCCTCACCAGCTATGTTGATATGAACAGTTTTTAAAAGGACAGCTATTAAAAAAAAGAAAGAAAGAAATCAAAAAAAAACTTTTTACATGCACAAATGAACATTACCTAGTATATAAAATCCTGTTTATAACACTTAAAACTTTCACTTACAGCATCATAGTCAAGAGGCCGTGTGCACTTCATGATTAATTATTACTAATTGCTCTCTTCCTTATTTACTCTCTTCTCTTCCTTATTTACTCTCTATTAGACATTCTTCTTTTCCTCAATCTTATGAACTGACTGGAATGAAGAAACCATATCCTTCCAAAAAAAATTGGGACTTTTCGAGTATCTTCTAAATTAATTCTGACTTTTCTTTCTCAGCAAAGCCTTCTTAATCAGCTTTTGTTTTTTTTTTATTCTATACCGTCCCTTATTTCTTCTGACAGAAGAGTCCTTGAAATTGAACATAAAGTCAATAAAGGCAACACTCAAAGTAATTGTTAGGAAAGGAAGTCCAAAATATTGAGTTTTTTTAAAAAACCATTCAGTTCTGACCAGTAATATTTACTAAAAAAAATAAAAGTGTTCTTAAGATATTTATATCACCATTATTAACAAAATATCCGCTTGCTAATCTAAGTTGTAACATAACAAAAAAAAGAGCAAAGTTTTTCTTATACCTCCTGAATGCTGGACTTGATTTCTGGGAAAAGGTTAATGAATTTGATGTAAGTAGAGAGGAGGAGGCCACGGGTGTTTGGACTACACAGGTGGTACTTGGAGTGCAGCAGCTGGAACTGTACCAAAGGGCTGGACAAAATACAAGAATGAAAAAATTGACTTCACTTTGTCTTCTTGTCATCCACAGTCACTTTTAAAAATCATAAGCACTTTTTTTCATTTCAGTACGATTGCCTAAAGTCCTTGCATTAGATTTCATATTTTATAAACAAGATTTTTTATGTTTAAGAGCAAGAACAAGTTTGAATTATAGTTCAGTCCTGCAGAAAATATGAAACTAACCTTGAGCGAGGGTCGCCTGCTATAAGGTTTCCAAACTCCCCAAGAATGTATCCGCCAACTTTCACCATGTTTTCATGACAAGCTGGGGCTTGTAGAGCCTGAGGGAAAACAACCATTGTTTGAGCAATGTTAAATTGTAGTACTTTAAAAAGCCTTTCACAAAAATGATTTAGAAAAGTAAAAAAAAGTGTATGCAATCAGCCAGCCTAAATTTCAGTTTTACACATGAATTACCCCCACAAAAATTTCATGCAACTTGAGAAGCTCTAAGGTGTAAAATTTACTTTGAATGCTTAAAATACATAGTTAGAATCACTGCTACTTCGCTCTCTCATTTGAATAAAAATGTGAAAGGCTTTCAATCAATATGATTGGTTTTTATATGTCTCATCATAACCATTAATATACACATATTTCAGAAATCTTATTTTAAAGTCCGTTAAGGAATTTTTCTTTCAGAAAAAAATTAAAGAAAAACAAAGAGAAGCTCACCTCAAACACTGTCTTCGCAGCATAACCCTGAACATCATCTCTGTTTATCACAATCTGAATGACCCTGTACCACACCTAGAATTTCACAGTTGAAAATACAATAATTGACAGTATGAAAAAGATGAATGACATCTATAATATATCCACATGATGATATTGCAACATATTGAAAGACTTTTTCATTACTGTGTTTTTCTACATTGTTTTTACTGCATTTAAGTTTGCCATTGTGTTTTCTTCTTTGGCAACTGAATAGCACAGTTAATTTTGAAATATTTGCAGACCTCAAAATTTGAAAAACATAGCTTCAGTATTTTTGGATCCTTACTTCCACATCCGTGTAAGTAACTTAAAATATAAAATGCAATGGAAGGCAATGGTCGCAGAAGCAAAAATAATCAATTGCTACCAATAATTAAACATTCTTGTAAAAGTAACCTATTAAAATCTTTGCAACCTATTTTGAGTATTCCAGTTAAGAGAGCCTAGAGTCAAAAATAATATCTTGAAATCCACAAAATTTAGCAGCTCTATAACCATTCAAACAGGCAAGTTGTCTTGCCAACTCTTAACATGAGAAGGCCTTAAAAGCTGGTAGTTGTGTTAAGAGTTTTAATGCTTCATTTGAATATGAAATTTGTGTGTCCCCCCCCCCCCCNNNCCCCCCCCCCCCCAAAAAGGCATAATACTACAGTCAAAAATGTACATTAAATTTTTTTTTCAGACCTCTAGCATATAGCGTAGGATATTACCTCTTCACTGACATAATCTCCTGCGATTCTGATGAGGTTCAGTATGACATCAACATACCAAGTGTAGTCTACAGCATATTTTTCTGCCAAGATAGCTACTTTCAGCACCTGATGACCAACAATTGTTAAAAAAAATGTTTTTGAAGAGTTTTCAGTGGCATAGACTAATTTCTTGTTTAATTAGGAGCAATACAAACTTGTCAATTATCAAGACTAAGAAAGCTAACACATTGTGATCATTTTTTGTTGCTTTTTTCAATTAAAAGAAAAACAAAAAGACAAACAGCATTGTGAAGAGGGTGAACATTCTTTGCAATGAATACAATAGCATAAAAATTATGTGGCTGTAAGAGGAGGCATTAACATGGTACACACTGATGTTCAACATTTTTCGATCCTAAAAAAAAGCTTGGATAATCAAAAGCTTTCTATTGAAAATCAATATTGATGGATCAAAACAAAATTTGTTAAAAATCAAATTTTCTTCAGGAAGTTAAAAACTAACACCCAGGCTATTCCAATGCTCTGCATAGTTACTTGCTTTTTTGTTTACTTTGAGTATTGGTTTATTTTTAAATGTTTCAAACTTATCATTTTCATTCACTTTGATTCATCATAATTGACAATAAAGCTCTATAGGTATCCTTTAGCAGTTTTAACTTTTTTACTCTCTATATAAAATTTGTTATACTGCTGTTAAAAAAAAAAGAAAGAAGAAAGGATAAGTTAGACTGACCATTTCCTCTCTGATTGAGTAGTCTGCCGATTCCAGATACTCCAGCATCTCTCCAACTATTTCCTCTGCATTGCTACGATCACACATTGCATACAGAAGATCTACAGCTCTTTGGCGCACACTCACATCTCTCTCGGTCTGCAAAGATTGGGCATGAAAGGAATTAATGACATTTCTAAAAAAAAATCATTCAATTTTTCTATATAAAAACTTCACTTATGTAGTAGTCTAAAAAAATATTCAATTATGGGTCTGCATCACTAATATCAGCTCAAAATATTAGAATAAAGAAGTAAAGATTTCCAACGTTTGATATACAGAAAGTCTATAGCATGGCTATACAAAGTGCCCTGCATAGGCAAGTAATTATCATTCCACTGGTTTATGGCTTTCATTTACAGTCAATTAGGCAAAACCACAACACAGCTCATTTTGTGGGATTGCTACACAATTACTTCTTGCTCACTCAGAATTTCAAATTGCTTTTTATTTTTTAGTTCATGCTAATTCTAACTTTCTTTGCTGTGACAAATTTCACAGGATGCAAAACAAATTTACAATTTTTGAAAGGATTACTTGTGACCTGACTATACACAATCGCAATTACCTGACAGAGATGTAAAGCAAAATAGACAAAGGTGGCTGAAAATGTTGAATTAATATTTGTTTACCTGCCTGTAAGATATGATCAATTATCACTTGCACACACTCTTTTGATATGTATCTTCAACCGGTTTCAAATATATAAACTTATTCTATTATGTTTGTAACCAATCAAAACTAAATTGCATACTCACAATTTCAAAATTAATCATACTCTTGAGCAAATACAACCTAAGCATGCCACCCAAAGATGTGTCACAAATAAAAAAAATCCCATAATACCTTGAGAGCAGTTATCACTGTATCTTGATGTTTCTTGACGGCCTCATGGGAGAATTCTGATGTAGCGAGCAGGCACATGCTCTCAAGGGCAAGGTACCTGTTCAGAGATAACAAGATTCATCACTAGAATTTTTTTTGTTTTTTTGGAGATTCTACAGAAACACAAGAAGAAAGCAAAAGACAGGCACCTGGTAAAAGAAATAGTCTGAACAAGAGAATACAAAAAAACTTACGGCCACAAACTGAAGAAACATAGGTATAAAAAGAAAAAGAAAAATGCAAAATTAATGCCGATTCAAAAAAGCTCAAAAAAAAAAAATCTACGCTTATCATAAACCAAGTTACAACTTTTTTTTTCCATACTCTTGTATGTTGTTTTTTTAAACATTTTACTTCAGGCAAGAGGTGGTTTGAAACAAGTGCAGACTTAAAAGAACGCTGCTTGCATTATATTCCTTTTTGCTTTTAGAAATCGACATCCAGATTCAAATGGCTTAGACCCCCTCATTATTGGTTGATTAACTAACCTGAGATTGGTCTCTTTATGCTGAAGGAATTGGCCAAGCTGATTGCATGCACGCACTAGCAGATTGGGGTCACTGTCCATGTGGATTATAAGATTGATGGCCTCAAATAAAACGGCATTCTTTGCATTTGAGTGCTGCACTTTTTTAGACTTTGGGGGCTCCTGAGCCTTGTTGAGAATCGTCTCCAGACATTCTGTCAAGCGAGTGCGTACACTCGCATCCTCTGGGAAAAAAAAAAGAGAAAGAGAGATTAATTAGCTTCCATAGGTTTAAGTTGCTAAGGTGCTTGATTTAATAAAAAACAAAATTAAAACTGAAACAAAAAAAATACTTATCCTGAACTACAGTTAAAATTAGGTTGAGGGATGAAGAGAACAGTTGACCCATAAATTAATCAAATAATGTGATCAAATGAAGGGGAGAGAAACACCAAGGATAGCTCACCTGGTGGCGGATAGTTCTGCAGCAAGCGCAAAAGTTTGACTGACAGCCATGGTGCGGGCACAAAGTAATATGTGTAGTCTTGAAGGTCTGTATAGGAGGCTGTGACAATCTGGATAAAAACATACAGAAAAAGGCGAGATGAGAAAGGGGATGAGTTGCTGTGTATTGAAGAAAAATGTACCCCCACAAGGACTTAATCTGAATCTAAATAAAGTTTTTATTGGTATATTGCACTTAAAACACATGCAGTTTTTAATTGTAATTTCAATATGTGTGAGAGACAACAGAAGATGATATCTGAACACAAAGAGATGATCAACCTTACATTAAGAAAATAATGTTGTCACCTTACTGTCTGCATTGGATAAGAGATTTACCTCAATCATTGAAAGTTGTTGCAGATGCACAATTAGGCATAAAGTGAGATAGCAATTTATCAAAGTAGTTACTGGTGCCATATCCCTCTTGACACAACTGCCGAACTACACTTTCTTCTTGAGCTCTCTACAGCCTTCTTTGGCTGAATGTGTTGAAAAAAAAAAAATTAAGAGATAATAAACTTTCAATGTTATGACTAAAATTTCAAAATTTAATTTCGATCCAAATGTTGCACCTTTTATCTTCATTTTTAAATGAAAAGATAATTTTCCTGCCCCTTAGTTAAGCTCCGAGACATTTTAGAAGCATCTTTGGCATGATAACATAAAGCATTTGAAACAAATTATACCCTGCTGAGCCTGGAGACTGCCAGAGATACACAACTCTTGTACTCCTCTGGGTTCTTTCTCACCAAAGCTTCAATCAGGCTTGTTGCTGATGTGACCACTCCCTGCAAAAGAATCACATAAATTTTTTTTAAAATAAACACATTAAATACTAAACTGTTTTTAAATTAAATACTTCAAAGCTCAGTAATTTGTTAACATTTCTTTTAGATATTTACAAATTTTTAGTTTTTTTTAAATTACTGTATATTTTCAAAGTTACACCAAATTTTGAATAAACTGATACCCATTTCCGTATGCAAACTTAAAACTTACAGTGCACACTGATTTTGGAATGAACACATTAATCAGTAAGAAAACTTAGGATTGTAACATAGTAGAGCAACCATACATAAACTTTTCAAAGATTCTCCTAATCTGATCACTGCCAATTGATTGAACAACAGCCTATTCTTAATTCAAAACACAAACAAAAAAAAACTGTGTGAAATCTGTTAACTTACCATATGCTGATCGTTAAGAAGGTGAATAATTCTGGATGTCCACTCCCCAAGGGGAATCATTTCTGGAGATGACCGCTGAAGGCGGAGCAGAGTGAGGCCTGCACTCTGCTTGACAGAGTCAATGGTTTCACTAAAAAAAAAAAAACCAAATAAATAAATTATTAATTTTTTCTCATTTTGAATGCATAATTTTCTTTTATTGTAGCCAAAAAAAATCATGAAGTGAATTTAAAATTTATTCAAGTATAACTCACAAAAATACACAATAAAAATAGAATACACCATAAAAATAGAAAGCAACTGCATAAGAATTGAATATATAAAATATTTAATCTTACTGATTTTTTAAAAGAGATCATTTGATTCTTTTTTATGCTTCTTTACTTGGGTACCTCCTAAGAGCACTCGACTACAATTTTTTGAATGTGCGATTAACTACAATCAGAGATTTCTTGCTGGCATGGCCATTTCTTCAAATCATATGGTGCTTTAAGTTTTCAGGTTAGCCATGCTTCTTCCTCTAAAAGCCTGCAGATCCTGTTTTATTAGATAAGTTTTCAAATAGTGATTGTTGAAGGAGATTCACTGAACTCAAAAAGGTATACATTCCATCTAGACAAAGATATTATTAATCTCAACCTTTTGGATTAAACAAAGATGGCTACTTTTGAGAGCTTCATATAACTAAAAGTCAATTACAATTGATGAATGAAAGAAGGGCCAAAGGAGAGAGAAGAGAGAGAGAGAGAGAGACAGAGAGAGAAGAAGAGAAAGGGAAAGACAGAAAGATGTTGAAACAGATGAAGAAAGAAAAAGATAGAGATGTTGAGAGAGGGAGAGAAAGACAGGGAGATATTGAGAGAGAGAGGGAGAGAGAGAGAAAGACAGAGAGATGTTGAGAGAGAATGCTCACCCTGATGTCAGCAGCTTGGGAATGTCCCCGCCCACTGAATCTGCCATTTCACGGCTGCCAACATTGGCCATGCAGTGGAGGGCCAGGTTGATGTGGATGGGGTTGCGAGAGACCAGATCATTCTTGATGGACTGGATGACCAGCTTCATCAGGTCGCTGCTGGCTCCAACCAGCACAGAAATGAAGAGGTAGCCCTATAAGAGGAAGATGTTGTTTTACTTTCTTTTTTATAAAACTGTGTTTAGACGTCTCCATAACTTTGGTGGACGACAGAATATTTAATCTCATATTTCTAAGGCTATATTTAAAGTCTTTTCAATTTGAATATAATTATGCCATACCTCCATTAGAAAATGATTTCCATCATTGCCTATAAAAGCCTTGTTTTCAGTTGTATCAAAAGGAAAAAAAAATATCATAAATAAGTATATATGATTGTACTTGTTATTATATTCCCATTGCAATCATAATAATTCATAATTCCCCATCGTTCGGATAAGTACATGTTATTAATTATACTTGTAATTATTACATACTTCCTGCTTTCATTCATAGAAATTTGAATTTGAATAGGTAATGGCTGGGTGTTGATTTGGTGACGAACATAATGAAGGCCACAAAATGACAAGGTATTCAAAAAAATGCGGGAGCTGACATTAAAAAGCAAGATTTTTGTATTAGATCTATATTGTTCTATCCTTTAACCTTTTTTCTGGAAAACAAAAGGCGGTTGGCTCTTACAGCAGTAGTAGTACTAGAAGCAGTGATATCTTTACTCACAATCTGTTTCTCTGTGTACTTGTTAGAACTGAGCAAATTGACTGCCTCCATGTGACCAAAATCAATGTCATGGCCAAGAAGGAAAATGAAAAGTAGTTTGCACACATACTTTTTCTTCTGGTAGCCATCGAGGGTCTTGTCTCCTGTAATAAATGAAGAGAAAATAATTTTTTCATGCTTTTTACTCTTTTGCTAAAACACTTTTTTTTTTTCCCAAAGTAGATTTATTTTATTTTTGTTGATAAATGTAAACAAAAATAAAATGAAAAAAAAATTGGCAATTTTGGAAGGCTGCAATACTATGAATATTTTTTACAAAGGGAAAGTTAAAGCATTTGCTAAAAAAAATGTGCCTTGATGGAGGCAACATATGCAGTTCCAGTCGAGGGAAATCTATCTTTTTGGTACTTTTCACAAACACTTTCTTTTTTCCATTTTTCATTACAAGTATGAGATAACCCATTTTTTTTCTTAATTTTGCACCACAAAACAATTGAGATGGCACCAAAATGAAAGAGGGGAGGGAGGGGAAGAGAAAACTGTTAGACAGAGAGAGAGAGATGAACGAGAATATCGAGATATGAAATTGTATGTTTCTCTGAAATTGTAAAAAAAAGCGTACAATGCTCACCCACCTTTAAATTTGGACCTTATATTTGCTAATTCTTTGTTTATCCTCTTGATCTCTGCTTCTTTGCTTTTGCCTGGTGAATAGACAAGAAATTCAATACTTCTAAGTGAAAAAAAGAAAAGCACATTTAAATGATGTATGCCTCTTTGACACATGCACATGTATAAGAATTTTTGTACTACAAAAGCATAGCATTTCAGCTACTGAGCCAGGTTGTGTTGACCAAAGTATTTTAACAGTCTTATGATAGCGTTTTTATTTGGACACCATCCTGTTAGGTCTGTGCAATGTGTTCGATTTCATTTTTCTGTCTCACTTGTGGTCTCAGTCTCATGTTTGAAGAAATTTACAACATGGTCAAGAATATCGCACACTTTATCTGTCAATTTAACTCTTTGTGTCCGGATTTTTTTTCCACATCTGGAAGTTTTCTCCCTCTGCCCCTTTTCTTTCATATAGTTAGCGGCTGCTGGGAGCGGCCACTCGGTCATCTGTATCGTTCCGTCGGTTATGCATTTCTAGAGTTGTTGGAAATAATTTGAAGTGTTTTAATATTTGCATCTGCTTTTTACATTTTTGGTACTCCTCTAGACTCAATATCTTGTCCCTCACAGAGATTTTCAACACTACCCTTTAAAACAACTTTTTGAATCGCCTTCTGTTTGTTTTTTTTAATCTGTAATACATGTGTTTGGCATTCAACATGTAATACATGTGTTTGGCATTCAACCTGTAATACATGTATTTGGCATTCAACATGTAATACATGTATTTGGCATTCAACATGTAATACATGTGTTTGGCATTCAACATGTAATACATGTATTTGGCATTCAACATGTAATACATGTGTTTGGCATTCAACATGTAATACTGTGCTGGGACATAACCTATTTATCTAGAGGTAAAAAATCTTGAGGCAGATTCAAATGATCCACCAGGCTCATTCTTTCCGCCATCAAAAACACAAAGGAGTCATAAACATGTCATACACATTGAGAATATTAACACACATTAGCACTCTCCTCCTATCATTTGGGTCGAAGGACATGATGGTGTATGGCCATGAATAAAACACACATTATGCATAATCAGTGACCGGACAGAAAAAGTGTACTGTAAGAAGAAAGATATCCTAATAGTTAGGAATGATTTTGAGCTGAATACATTTACTGCAACTATTACATCACTGAGCTTATAACAGCTGGACGAGCCGAACAAGTGAACTTGAGTATTACTGGGCAAACTGATGTCTGTGCTCATTATCTTGATCACAAAAGTGTGATCTCAGTCCTTTTAGGCCTTGTCAAACAAGGTAATTATGACATTTCAAAGATCGCTGACACGGGGCCAATTTCCTCATCATCATACCACAAACGCCCCTAATGGTGAAGAAATAGTAATAAAATATGTTGTTAATGATGGTGGAATAGTCAAAACTAAAAATGTGCCGGATATTGATGCCCGCATTGTGCTAGAAGTAAGTCATTCGACGATGATAATTTCAAGAATGAAGGGACTGACTGCCATAAACCGAGTTACACCAGTTTTGAGTGCTGGTGAAATTTGGGATGAGGTCATTGAGGAAATGACATTAATGGACGAGTAAAAGCCTGAAAACACAGCCAATCGATGGGAAAGTAACTGTATCAAAATCACACAATTCCAGCATCAACAAACAATGTATTC
>BLXT01001596.1:258208-272017 GCA_019648995.1 Plakobranchus ocellatus
TTTACTCTTAAATTCCTTCAAAAAGTTTTCAGTACTTGGCAATATTTGGTAGGTAGGATTTGATATGTTGTATCAGGAAGGCTCAACAAGATATTATGAATTTGTCGACAGCCTGTTTTCCTGCTAAATATTTTATGGTTGTGCTAAATTGTTTGAGGTTTATAACTTGTTTGAATGTGCTATATATATATATATATATATATATATATTTTTTTTTTTTTAATTATATATATATATGCTAGAAATTGAAAAGGAATTGTGTTGTGTGGACCTTTTCTCTCTTTGGCCACTTGGTGTTTGAAGTGAGGTCTAGCCTAAGGCGGCTCTACAGCTTCTTCATTTTAACAGGAATGTAGTGAAGTGAAATGGCCTTCTATAGCATTTTGTGATTTGAGCCAGCTTGAGTGATCATGGAAATTTTTTAGGCTGGATCCACCAGTTTGATGGAGTTTTATCCGCTGTTTCAGGGACCAAAAGGCGAGACCATAGGAGCATTTGTTCAGCCTCTTCCAATGTCGTACGCCATCTTCAGGGCACCATCGGAAAATCAAGGTGAGATGCAGATAAGCGGCTGCTAGCTCGCTTCTGTTTTGATGATCATTCTTGTTTTTTTTTTTTTAATGGTATTTATTCCACTTCTTTAACCATTTTGTCATTAGTTTCCACTGCATTTTTATTCTTTTGCAGCACAAAGAATTTCTTTTCTACTGTTCCTAGACCTCAAGATGTGCAGTCACAATTTTGTTAATGGAACAGTTCTTTTTTGTTGTTCTTTTTTTTTTTCTTCTTCTTTGTTTAGGGTGGGTTACTTATGTAAATATCACACTTACTTTAACTCTTGTGATTAGGGAAATGTTGGAAGAACTTTTATCTTTTAATGTAATCTCCTTCTTTTTAAAACCTGAATTTTGGTAGATGATAGTTTTTGCTTTTCTGGTGTCGGTTTGTCAATTCGTGCATCATGCAAAATCCATTTTCTTTTTGTTGTTTGTCTGTCTTCCTCGGCAAAAAAAAAACAATTAACAAATGAATGAGTTATTCTTTGTCTTATCTTCTCTGCTTGTTCATGCTGTCTCTAGGGAAGTGTTGGATGGATGCACTAGAGCTGGCCCTTCTCCGCTGCACAACATTGATCAGGCGCACAATATCACGCACATCTGACTCCACCTCTCATGACCTGAGTGTTGGTATGCTGACTGGTCTTGGCGGTGGAGGGGGAGGTGGAGGCACAGATCCGTTACTAGCTGCGGAGCAGGCTATCCAGATGAAGGCAGCCATTTTGCCCGAGCTTAGCGCCAGCCTGACAGACCATGATCATGACCTGGGGGAGGCAGAGGAAGGGGGAGAGGAGGTCGAAGATACACCAGAGCATTTCAGCGACGACGATGGTGAGTTGTCTTTATGTGAGCTTTTGCTGAAATAAGCCTAAGGAAGTAGAAATCATGACAGAGTAAAAGAGGGACAATGAAACTTAGAGGAAGTGAAAAGAAGAGAAAGCATGCCAAAGGATAATTTAGTGTTGACCAAGGAAAGTGGTAAAAAGAGGGAGGAAGTGAAAACTTCTCAGAGAATACTTGATTGAAGACACACAAAGAAGAGTTAAGCATAATTTTTCATCTGTTTTGATGGAACTGCAGATACTTAGATCGCTATGCAGTTGACAAAAAGATAATATTAGCATGTTATTTATAAACCATGAAAGATCCCAACAAACCCGCCTTATGTTGACTGCTTGGAGCTGTTATCATTTTTAGAAGAGACACGACTGAAATCTTTTGACACCCTGCACTGCTCTGTGCCACTCTCTTCCTCAGACCACTCTAGCATAGGGCTCAGCGAGTCTGACTTTGAACTGGCCGAGGACACGAGCAAGCGCCCAGACATCCCAAAGGTGGAGGAGACGGTTTACGTGTCTGACGAGGTGGAGGAGTTGGGACAGGTAAATGGATGTTGTGTCTGCAAGTTAATGGCGTTGCCTTGCTTCAGAAGCTACTCATTTAAAAACATTTGGATCCCTGCCAACTATGGCAAAGAATTGGGAAGTAAACAAAGCCCAATACTGTATAAGGGGCAGTGACGTGAAAACTATGATAGTTTCCAATTGGAACTTCTTTGTAAGAGCTGTTTGTTTTTTTTGTGGCGCTAGGTAAAACTGAAAATGCCTTTATCTTTCATAATCCATGCACTCATTACTAAGGATAAGGTAAAGGAGAGTAGTGAGAATGTTTCCTATGACGAGATCTGGTTCGATAAATTGCCAGTGATAGACATGTCAGGATTAAGTTTCAACTGCTTTGTGGTAACACCTTCGCATGCAAAAATAATTGCTAAAACAAATAAAAGTGCTTAGCAAAGAGGAAGAAAGGTATTGGTGGCCCAATAGTTAGTAAGCCTGGCCAGATATCTGCAGGGCCTTCTCCATTGCAGGTTCGAGGTTTCCTAAAAACGTGAATTTGAGCTTACTGAGTAAGACCCAAAAAATTTGAGATTATATGTACAAAGCAAACAAAAAGATAGTTTTGAAAATTTATTGCCTTTGTATTTATCATAACTCTTTAGACAGGAAAAAAGAATTTAATCTTTCATTTTTTTTTTTTTTTGACATGCAAACAGCAAGGCGATGCATGCCAAACTGAAGAAGTAAATGATGAAAACAAGAGCCTGATCTGGACATTGGTCAAGCAAGTATGTAAATTATGGACTTATGTTTTGTTATCATGCATGTGTGTCCTTCAATGCCTATGGACAATTAAAAACTCAGGAGATTTCTTGAAAGGTGAAAGCGCAGAATTTCGTCATCTTTTAAATTTTGTTTTCTCTCTTGCTCTCTCTATCTCCTTCTCTCTTTATCTCTCACTTTCTCTCTATCCCCCCCCCTTCTTTTGCTTTTCTTTCTGTCAGTTTTCAGTTTTTCTCTTCCCCAACTCCTCCTCCCTCCTCTCTCTTGCTTCACTTTTTTCAAACCCTTATTCATGCATAAATGAATGTTATCCTATCCTACCTCTTTTTCCCCCCCACAGGTTCGGCCAGGCATGGATTTGTCCAAGGTTGTTTTGCCGACGTTCATCCTGGAGCCCCGCTCTTTCCTAGACAAGCTGACAGACTATTACTACCACGCTGACATTCTTTCACAGTGAGTACATTCAGATTAGGTATCTCAAAACCTAGGCTGCCTCTGAATGAAAATGATTGTAGAATTAATTTATGATACAAGGCCCCCCCCCCCCAAAAAAATGTGACGCAACCAGGGAAAGTTATTCACAAATTGGATTTGGGTCAATTTTTAATTGAAGCACAGTGTGTAAGCCTACTATGTATGCTTTTACACAGAAAAAGAAGCACACACAAAAAACAAAAAATCTTATGTCTCAGTCACTAGTCTGTCAAAAGATACACATGTTTGAAGATTGTTCGTGTATCATCTTTTTCGGGTCAGTAAAAGTTTTTAGAAAAACTCGAGTCACAAAATTATCCACAGTGACTCGTGATGGATTTTCTCAGGGTGCTTTTAAGTAAAAATAATGAAAGTAAGTGATCACAATTGGCTTGATGCTAGAAAGGTGTATGAAGATGTCACCATTCTAGCAAGAATGATTCTACATCTATGAGCCTTGTAGACATTTCTAAGTATGTTGCTAGATATAGATGATGTAAGCAATGTGCAACAGGCCAATTGAACGATATCAGCCGCGGAAAATTTCCCATAGGCATTACACGTCTCGGTCAACAAAAATTTTTATTTAAAAAAAAAGTGTTTCCTCTAAAAAAATTAAAATACCATTGACCTTGTTGCCACAGCCAAACACGGTGCAAAATCGGCCCCAGACTTAACATTATTGATACTGCACTTCATTTGGCTTCAGAGCTAAATACAAAAAACAAATCATGTTCATGAGAGACTCAATTGAATCTTGTGAAAGCAAAAGCTACTTTAATACAAATTTTTCAGTCAATTCCATTTTTTCCCTGACGAGTGAATTTGTCAGCTGTTTGTATTTTACTTTGGTTCATTTAAAGTGTTTTATTTTCAATTTCTCTCTCTCCTCTTTTCACCATTATTATTATTATTATTTTTTTTTTTTTTACCAGAGCTGTGCAACAAGAGACAGCCTTAGAGAGAATGAAAACAGTGGTGAAATGGTACTTATCTGGATTCTACAAAAAGCCAAAGGTAAGAAATTAGTGGGGGTGGAGAAGGGGGCTCCATCACAAAACCCAGTATTACTTATTATTCTATATTTTTTTCTTTTTTTTTCTACCTTATCTTTTCAATGAAAAAAGAAGCAAAAAAAAAAAAAAAAAGGGGGGGGGGGGTCATGTAGCTTTGAATTTTTAGAACTAAATGGTTGCCTATTTTTCAGTATGTTCAACTCTTTTGTGAAAAAAAAAAAAGAGTGAATGAGTGAGCCTGGAGTAACAGTAAGTCATAAGTAATGGAAAAATTGATGATCTCAGTGGAGTTATAAAGTAATAATTTTTTTTTAAGCTCCTAGGCTTCCTTATTCTTAAACATCTATTGCATAACAGAATGGGCAAATCCAGGCTGTTATATTGTGTAAAAAATACCACGCAGAGTCGTATTATTGTTGTTGGTTTTTTTTTTGTGTGTCATTTTAACTATTACCTCTTTGACTGGATTTTAAGATAAAGTCAGCCATAAGATGGAGATGCATTTAAAACTTTACGCAAGATAGGCAACACCTCTGAAAAGATATCCAGCAACAATGTTTTGTCTTCAAACCTTGTTTTAACCTGTTAGGTGATATGGAATAGCAGATGTAAGAAAAATTGAAGAGGATCTAAAAATGCAGAAACATATACAATTTTACTCATTAAAATTTGTCTCTCTAATCTAGGGTCTGAAAAAGCCTTACAACCCAATCATTGGCGAGACATTCCGGTGCTATTGGGTGCATCCAGAGACAAAGAGCAGGACATTTTACGTAGCAGAACAGGTAACTTTAAAGCATTTCAGATGAAGAGGGAATCTAGTTCTGGAAACTTGCTTGAAAAAAAAATTCTCTCCCCCCCACCCCCCCAAAAAAAAATTAATCAGTTTCTCATGCTTTGTAAAAATTAAAAAAAAGATAGTAATAAATCTCTCTCAGGTGTGCATATGCAACTAGTTTTTTAACAGAAATATTAAAAAAAAAAAAAGAGGAAGAGGAGAAAAAAAATATGAGCATTTATTTGCAATGTTTGGCCACTGATATTTGTGGCAGTTGATGTTGCTATGAACTAAATCTAGATCTGGATCTAGAGCTAGACTTGGAATGGCTGATACTGTAATTTGGCTTCGTTTACTCGTAATGTTTGGTCAGAATTTGATTAGGCCTAGATGAGACCTATCTTAGTCTAATTGTGCTATTGTTGTTTTAGCTGTGATCACCTTTCTAGCTCTGGAAAGTTCTTAAAGGTGTGAGAAGACTGTTTACAGGAAGCTGTTAGATTATATATTAGCTACATGATACATGTGTCATGTTTATGTGTAAAGGGGCATAAATGAGAGTATTTGATTGGTCAGTATTTTTAGCTCACCTTGATTTAAAGAAGGTGATTTTTACTCTATTCTAGAAAGAATTATGTGTAATGTCAATTAATTAGCGTACATGCATTGCATTACTAGTAATTTCTAAAAGCTGTAAATGGTGGGTATAAAAGAGAGTTCTGTGAGATTATTGAAGAGCTTGCAGAGATCACTGAGAGATAAACGTCTCATGTTATTAATCTTGTAAGTCCAAATTGTTAAATTGCATTTGGGACAAATTGGTAAACTCCTCATTCAATTTTTGACAAGACTTGAAGTGGTTTCTGTTCTTTACTCTATTCTAAAGAACTCATTGTCTCAGGCAATGTTCAACTAGATCTATATCTTGATAGCGTGAAGTCATAATGTGACAATATTTGAAAATGGCATCATGTTGTTATATAATATATTAACCATGTTTTTATGTATTGACCAGAATATTTTTTGCAAAAAGCACTTGGTTGATCGAAACACTTGACTACTTTGTTTTGCCTTAACTGGACCTGAAATAAAGAGTTTTGGTTCAGGCATATGGTGCAGCTGTGTTCAGTGCTACCATTAGGCCTCTTTATTTGTGAATTGCTGCTTTCCAGATTTCCCACCATCCGCCTGTGTCAGCGTTCCATGTCACCAACAGACAGGATGGTTTTAACATAAATGGCTGCATCTTGGCCAAGTCAAAGTTTTATGGTATGAACTATGCTCCTCTTAAATTCATTATTTTCGATACACAATTTTAGATATAATTGTCGATTCATTAATAAGTGAAAAGAGATAAACAGTCCAATGCAGAGAAAGTAGATCGTAAAAAACATTTTTTTTAAAATCTCAAAGCTTTTACTGTTAGTTCTTCAGTATATTGCAATGATTTATTTTGGCAATCAAAAGTTATTGAAAATGAAATTTCTTGCTCTAAGATGTATTGAAAGGGACTTTTTGAGCGTCAGGTAGCTTCATTGTCCTTGATAACGCTGTCAAGAAAATTTCTTTTGATGTTGGAAAAAAAAGTTTTTGTAAAGTGTTCTTTTTCAAGTGATAATTAATTAGGAGAGATTTTAGTATTGAAAGTTAAGAGATAGAAAATATTTTGTGCAATTTGTCTCTACTCGATGAAAAGATAAAAATACACTTGGAATTAAAAAAAATAATTTTTTTTTCATTGACATATTTCTCTGGAATTTTGTATGCAGTTTCTATGCAGTGGCTTAATTTTTCAAAAACCTTTTTTTTTCCACAGGAAATTCTATTTCAGCAATTTTAGATGGCATAGCGACACTGACTTTCCTAGAGAGAGGAGAAGATTATTTCATAACCATGCCATATGCTCATTGTAAAGGTAAGCTCAAGCAAGCTACACCTCCCTTTCTCTTCAGCCTATAGAATTAGGAGTTATTTCTAGTGCTACTCTAAGAATCTACTTAAAGGGATTAACTTCAAATAATTTTTTTTTGCACCTGAAACATTTTTGGAAGGATATATTCTCTTATCAGTTAAATTTGCTCTTTTGTCATGCTGAACATTAGAATCTTAATGACATAGATAAGTTTGTTCTATCAAGGCTATTAGGCTTCATAGGGTATTGTGGTCTTCTTACTCCCTTCCACTTTCTTTTTTTCTTTCTTTTTTTTTTTTTTGATGCGTCTGTCATTCACTCAATATGGTTTTCATCATGCTTCACTGCTGGCATATACTCAATGTCTGCCATCTAATGTAATTTGATCTAATATTTGGTGTTTAGGCATCTTGGTGGGGACATTGACGATGGAGATGGGTGGCAAAGTGACCCTGGACTGTCCAAAGACTGGCTACCATTGTGATCTCGACTTTAAACTGAAGGTTAGCAAACTTGCAAATCTGGCACTTTTTTGTACCGACTTAAGAAAACCTTTCAACACTTGTGAGATAATGTAAGCTTAGTACTTTATTTCCCGTTTATTCTATATCTGTGTGCATTTTGAAGTTAAAATTTGTTGATATTTTCCCGAACTTATGAGGTTTTAAAAGGAAAATCGTGTGAAAATAAAATTCCACTTTATAAAATTTACATGTGCCTAGCACAAAAATAGTGCCAGCAAGTTGTGATGAGTTTTCTCAGATGGCCACATATTTTATTTCTGTTTAAGATTAAAAAATGTGATTATGTTGTTATGACTTACAAAAGCATCGTATACCAGATACCTGAAATAAGAGGTGAATATGAGCAAATTAGGCTTTGTGGTTTTGGAAAAAAGAATGGTGCAAAAGTGTTTATTTTGAAGCAATACACGTGCATTTATAGCATTACATTTATTTCCACATCCATAAGGACACAGCTAATTTGATTTATCAGTATGACCAAACTTTATTCAAATGGAGGCAGTTTAATAACATCAAGTGATATTCACATGGAAATTTGATTCATGTAGTTTTGAAAGATTTTGATGAGATTTTTTTTTCCTTTTTTTTCTTAAACATGAGAACACTAATAATTTGACAAGATAAAATAAACCATTAATCATCTTTTTAGTCAATGGAAGAGAGGAGTTGACTTAACAAGTGTTGGACCGATTGAGGACATATCTCAGAATGTAATTTATTTCTTTAAGATAGTTTTCATGATTTGTGATTGAATTTTGTGGAGGAAAAAAGAAAAAAAGTCCTTTTCATCTCTCATTTATAATCTCATGTTGTCTACTAATCTTTTACTCTGCCACTAAATATTGTACTTCATCATCCTTGCCAGCCATTCTTTGGGAATGGGGAGTCAGCCAACCGTATCACTGGACGTATTCGCATGGGTAGCGAAGTGTTGTGCACCTTTGAGGGCCACTGGGACCAGCAGGTCTACATCAAGGAGGTCACAAACAGGGTGAGTGTTTGGGCTGGTCATTGGGTTGGACATCAAAGAGAGATATTTGCTGCACCATCGGAAGTGATATTGCCCAGGGATCTGTAGAGATCCTCCTGTTTCAAGATGCCACAGAGGCCCTGGCTTGAAGGCTGCCTGGAAATTTGAGATCAAATTAAAGTGGACAGGCTTTATGTACAAAGACTAGACTGGCCAATAGAATATTCATTTTCCATCTTGATTTTTAGACACACGTATGTCTGAGACAGCAGATTATTTATTCAAGAATTTGAGAAATACTTTAAAAAAAAAAACAAAATCTCAAAATGAAAATTCTTAGGCCTCGTCTTGAGAGAGTGAAATGTTGTACTCGTATGACCTTGACTCTGCCCAACTCACTTTAGTTTTATCCCTTTTTCTTGCAGGAGCGTGTCCTGTTCTGGGACCCTTCACCTGCCACCAGGGCAAAGCGACTGGTCAGGCATCGAGTTCCACTGGACACACAGGAGGAAAATGAATCGGAAAGGTCAGTTCATTGGAATCACTAAGTCTCTCTTTATTTTTCAAATATTGAAGCTATCATCAGTGTTCTTGAAAATGATTTCCTGTCACCTTTAAGATCGAACGTTTGGAATTTATTTTGCTCTCTTTGTCTGTATTTCAATTCCAGATAAAAGATGTGCGAGTTGGGAGACTGTATTATCATTACCTTTTTAAGTCAAATAACATTTTTTTCTAAACAGGCTTGAGTATAAAAATAGTTAGAGAGTCTGGATTACTTTATGTACCTTATAGATACATTTCTTAGTTTATAAGCAATTGGCTTTTTTCATATGCTCACTTTACACGTCCAAAAATCACACTCATCAGAAATTCCTGCACAGGCTATTGGAATAGTTTTTATCATTATGTACCAATGGGCAGGTTGTGGAAGAAGGTGAGCGATGCAGTCGTGAGTCAGGATATGCACACGGCCACGGCTGAGAAGTACGTGCTGGAGGAGAAACAGAGACAGGAAGCCAAGGAGAGACATCGCTCACAGCTAGAGTGGGTGCCAAAGCTCTTCACACTAGACCAGACCTCAGGGAAATGGATCTATAAATATGTCGAGTGAGTATATATAGTATATACTTGGCAGGTGGAATGATTATCAACAAAAAAAAAGTACAGTGGCTTTATTAAAATGTTATAGAAAAAAAAAAAAGGGTACTGTGGCTTTACTAAAACTTTATTTTTAAAAACAAAGAAACCTTTAAAAAGTACAGTGGCTTTACAAAAACTTTAAAAAGTACAGCAGCTTTAAGAAAAATTACAGTGGCTTACTAAAACTTGAAAATAAATACAGTGATTTTACTAAAAAAGAACAATATTGGTCATGGCGAAAGATGTTTTTTTTGCTTGATTTCTATCCATCTCTTACAAGTAAAGGAAAAAGCGAAATTCGGAAACTGATATTTAACGTAGGTATAGCTCAGTCAGAGCCCTCGCCTATTTGGAAAAACATGTGAAGAGGGTAAAAAAAGTAGTAAGGTGGTCATAAAAAACAAAAAAAAAATTTTAAAATGCTTTTTATGTGCATTGAAGTTTTGCTTATTGTTAAGCTTGTTTTCCAGTTGAAAGAGCAGCTTTTGATTATACGAAGTAAAAATTTCTTTTGAACTGTGAAAAGTTATAGTATTGAAATTCCCAAATCCTGTGTTTTGGATCTGTCTTCACATTTTAATGTATGGATGAGACATGCAGCAGAAAGACCTGGATCAGCTTCTCACTCATCATTTTCTTTCCTCCATATTGCAGTGCCCGCCCTTGGGACTCCATGACCGACTGTGTTCAGTACGAGAAGGACCATGTGATACGCACTCAGACAGTTCACACTGTGAGCCCTGTGCGGCAGACAGGCTGGCACGGACCTAGGAATGGAAGGAAACGGACACCAAGAGAGTCTGTGTCTCCACCAGGCACGCCTTCATCTGCCGTCAGGCAGAGCAGGTGGAAAGCAGAATGTCAGACAAACAATAATGACGATGAGGACGGCAGTTCCACAGGTAAACTTGAATTGTTTTTGTTCCGTAAATGTTGAGCTAATCTAATGAATTCATGTGAAGGGTTTAAGTAAGACATTTGTATATGACAATATCCTCTCTGTCACTTTACGGCTAGTGCACATGCCCTGAGGCCTATGGGGGTGATTCTGTTGTGGCTTCAAATCCCCACCACCATTGATAGCCTTGGCCTGAATGGGGAAGGGGGAGAGGCTATGGTGGATAAGGTATATGCTCAAAACCAAACCATAATTAATTGTCACTTCATTTAGTGCAGGCAAGGAATAGAGTTTAAAATAGCTAACAACTTACTTCTCCTGTAACTTTTATTTTAATAATGCAGTGGAGATAATACTTGGGAGAAACTTCAGAGCCTTTATACTCTTTTATTGGGTATCTATCAAAAAAAAAATTCATCACTTTTGAGAATAAACTTTTCTTTCTTTCTGTGGGGAAACCCAGTAGCATTAACTTTGCCGCACCTACTTGGCGTAATACGGTGTGTAAAATTGTTCCTGTTGTTTATCAATGTCTTCCCCTTGCCAGCATTCTCAGTGAAGACTTGAAGATCCAGCAAGTCTGTATGATCTGTTACTTCCATTCTAAATCTGTTCATTCTAGTTTTGACAGAGGGTTCCAGCAAGTGTATCCCTGCACAGAGCAATACAGAAATGCTTAGTGGTCTGATAAAACTAGGGATTTACATTTAGACATACACCTAGATCTAGAAGCTTTACTATTTCATCAACAGATTCTTTATTTTAACTCAAGAGGTCTCAAAACATTATTAAACTATACATATTTACTTCAAGTGGAAATACATATTTTTTTCACATCACAAAAATGGAGACACTAGGTATGTCTTTAATCAACCTTGACACTTTTGAATTTCATCTAGTAGTTTGTACAAGAGTTTTACTATGAGGGCATGAATATTATCCATGGCCACAGCCAGGTTATTTTAACAATAGTAATTTATTTGTTGCCTCAATTTACAGCCACCTTCATTCCAGGTTTGTTCAGTGTATCTCAGATCTTATGTTAAGATAGACACAGATATAAGGCGTGATAAGCACGTTGGGACTGTCTAACTGCTATCGAAGGAACTTGCAAGAAGCAGTAACTTTCATGTTAGTGAGAGAAAAATTAAACAATTAAACAATGACAAAAAACAAAAATGCCCTGGTGGCTATCAGGAGCAATAGCTGGAAGGGTTCAGTAAAATTGAAACTATGCTATTTTTGGAGTGAGATCAACATTTTTTTTTTTTTTTTGTGCTCTCAAGCTATATACATAGGAAACTAAAAGTTCCAGATTTGAATGTCTTTAGAGCATTATTGTTGACCTTTTTTGATCTTGTGTGTTTTAAGTCTCTTCTGGTTAAGAATGTTCTTCAAGCACATCGCACAGGCAGTATCAGCTTATGACTTCTTTTGAAATCGTATGCTAATAGTGCTTATGAATGTGACAGCAGCACCTCAGGTGGGTATAGTCATCTTTTCAATTCAATGTTTACAAATTGTTTTGTCCTCAGATTGCTCGGCAGATGGACGGATCCTAAATAGTGGCGCTAATGCTGTAGGGTTACTAGTGGCTGGAGAGGGGACATCAATCAAGACTGACCGACCACATCTGCAGTCCGTGGATGGTTTCAGCAGCATGGGCAGCCTGAGATCCTCGCAGTCCGAGCACCGGCCTGTAGATTCAGCCGTGGAGAGAGTCTTATCCTCTATCACTGGGTCCCTCCAACTGTCGCCAGCCAGACAAGAAGCGCTGGTTAAGACAGGAGGCAACCAGACTGGGTCTCATCCACATTCTCCACACAGTTATCCACAAAAGTACGCCACAGGTAACGGACGAGTGGCTACATCGTCTCCCACCCACCAGCAGCACCAGCAGAGACCAACTCATTTGAGGGACGCAGCCTCTCTGGCCAAGGTTGTGCAGTCGCAGCAAGATATACAGCAGGCCTTGCAAGAGCTGGTAGACCGTGTTGCTCAGGTGCAAAAAGCCATAGAGGGTGAAGGTCAGAATGTGCTTGAGGGCTCAAGGTCATCACAAGGCCAGTGGGCTCAGGGTAGGAGTGGGCATTTTGGGAGATCAGGATCTTCTCAAGGGTCTGGTCAAAGTGGTGGACTTGGTCGAGATTGGATTCTTGTTTCAGTTTTATTGGTCTTCCAAACTTTCCTGCAGTGGTATTTCTCACATTGAGAGGACAAAAAAAGTAACACTGAACCAAAAAAGTGTCACAGCTTGATATTCAAAATAGTTCATCAGAGACATTGGGAAATGATCTCAACGGTGCTGAAATCTTGTGGGATTATTCAAAATGATTACTTAATAATATTGTGTAAGAATTATAAAACAGGACATGGCTGTGAATACTAAGGTTTTGCACACTAAGTTACAAACAACGTACAGACTTTATTTTAGGTCTGAGCTGAAAACAGCAAGGACAAGTTTGACAAAACATAATGTATGCATTCCCTTCCATGATCATCCTACCCCACTCAAATCCACGGGCGCTTACAAAAAGTTGTGATTTGTAACCAGATTCTATCAATCCCATGGACTTGAGTGGATTTGTTGTGACTGGAGTTGATTGCCGAACCTGTAGAATTAGGATTGTGTGAAACATAAGATTTTTGCATTTAAAGTGTCATTATACCAGTTTTCCCTCATTTACACTCACTTTTTTCCTCTCCTTTTTTTTTTTTTTTTTCAATTTACCAAAGGTGAGGATGATAATTAAATCAGTTGTTTATTAGTTTGCTCAGTTTACACCAATTTGTGCAATTGATTATTTTACCTGCCAGCCAGATGGTTGTTGATTCAAACCTGCTCCTTCCATTGCTGAGTGCAAATGAGTTCAAATGTATTGCCGTGCATCAAATGGGTCATGATGGCAAGATTCTTGTTTGGGCAAAGTTGTGAACACCAAGTGTGAAATTGGAGGCACTTGCTTTAGATGCTTACACAACATCAAGATGTGAAATTTAAGTTTTAGTGTACAAAGCTTGTCACAGAAAATATGTTTTTATATATATATATATTATTTTTTGGGGGGGAGGGATGGCTTATTAGAAAGGTAACAAATAATCAAAGAATTTAGAAAAAATTAGGCTATAATTTTTTTTTTTCTTAATGAAGACTATTTTGGATCAGTAAATGTTGGAATGGTTTTAATTTTTTGTTACATGTGTTGACTGTGTTTTGCTAAGTACGTCAGTATTTTTTTCATTGATTTACAACACCTGCGTTCTTGTTGATGGAACCCTGTATGCCCTTGGACTTCACACATTGATTGTTTTCTTTTTGTTTGTTTGGGTTTTTTTTAATATTTGCAAGTGGCTCTCTGGAACACCAAAATAAATTTTCTCGGACAAAAACAAAAAAGACAAAACAAAAAAAAA
>BLXT01001596.1:276605-286884 GCA_019648995.1 Plakobranchus ocellatus
TGATTTGTTTTCCACAGCAGCAAGTCTGCTTGGTGCAGGTGAATTCACTCTCTGTCCTTAACAATAACACAGCACTCATCAAGGGACGTCAACTTTCGCACCACAAGCTGGCGTATGCAGGAATAGAATGAAGAAGTCTAATCAAAGCAATAATCATATTCATGCTCCATTATGTAACACAGTTCGATCTTTATCAATAATTTAATTGTGACTGGTTAACATAAAGTAGAAATTACTAAACGACGAAAAAGGAAGTTACTGTTAGCATCTGAGCACATTACTCTGCTTGCCTTTCTCTCTCTCTCTCTCTCTCTCTCTCTCTCTCTCTCTCTCTCTCTCTCTTTCTCTGCCTCTCTCTCTCTATCTTCCTCTCTTTCTCTATCTATCTATCTATCTTTCTCTGTTTATATCTGTATAGCTCTCTATTTATCTATCTACCTATCTATCTATCTGTCGATTGTCTGTCAATCTATCTATCTTTCTATCTTGCACCTTCTCATCATTTTAATTTTTTTTTCAATACTGTTTCTGAATCTGTCTGCCCCCTCCCGTCGATTCTTTTTTTCTCCAACTTTCTCTCTCTCTCTCTCTCTCTCTCTCTCTCTCTCTCTCTCTCTCTCTCTCTCGTTGCATAAGAAATAAGGCTAATTCTTGTACAAAACATGGCGTTATGATAGAGAAGCCAATATGTCAGAAAGTTATACTGCTCGATATAGAATTTTAACGTGTATGATGTTTATGAAAGAAAGAGAAAACGAATGCAAAGAAATAGCATACTCGGTGTGACATTTATAAAATGCAATACGGGTATTTTGTACCGATACAATTTTAGAGAGTTGTAGACACAGTAGTTGCGGTCATTTTCCAAACTTTAATTATGCTGTACTTTCTTGGACTTGTCTTTTTGCGTTTCCGTATTGGAAGCTTGAGACTAACATAGGTCTACAGTCTGGTGACTGCCGTTCATTGCTCTTGATTAAATTTTGTAGGAGAGTAACGAGATACGCCATCTTTGTCTCCTTCTCCATGGTTTAATTCCGTTATTTGCCGACACAAGGGTGTAGAGCACTCAGCAATCACCAGATAAATTTAGGGTAAACGCAGCAGAGGTAGATCGAGAGTAACTTATACTGAAAGTTTTAAGCCATGGGCAATAGGCAAGGGTAGCGATACCAACCTTATCAGGTTAACTGAGAATAGGCCTGACTCTGAGTGGAAAAACATGATCACCAATGTCCTTTCCAGACAAGGCACCTAACGATGAAATTCCCTTATTTGAGTTATCCCATACGAGCTGTTATTGATTTAGCCTATTGTGACCAATTCTAGCAGAAGTAGCATATAAGAGCAGCACAACAGTAGAACCTATTAAAACCAAAATTAATAGATTCATGGAAAAAAAAAATGGCCAGGGGTTGCACAGAATGACACAACGTAACTGTGCTAAACAAAGCTGAGACTTCCTTTAAAAGTCAATAGCCCTGAGGTTTACAAGAGCCTATTCTTTAGCGAGTTCAGTTAGATGAACTGTATGCACAAACACATACACACATACACACGTATTCACCAAACCCAATTCCCTAAAGTCAATAATCGAAGGAAATAAGTCTTGAAAAGCCAGATCGATGACAATGCTCGAGCATGCACAAAATTTGGCGGTTAGATCTACTCATCCCCAACGAAGAAATGGCAGAAAATGGAGATTTGACGATAACTTGAGTCAAGCGAAACAAAATGCTCTGGAAATGCAAGAAGTTCTAACTATTGGTCGAAGCCAGGCTGAAAGAAAAGGAGTGGCATCACGGACAACAAGAAAGTGTTGATATCGATGAAACCATATTCGCAGAAGATTCAAATAGAAATAGAAAACAGGTCTGAAATCCAAAGAACGACGATGTATACGCTGGGAAAGTGCCTTGCAGAGACCTCTCATATGGAGTATGATCATGCACATGACTCCATCAAGAATCAGCTTCCTCATGCGAGCTGAAAATGACTTACCTTCAAACGCAATCTAGTGTCCCGAGAAATCCCGCTGCAAATCCCACATGCCCACTGTAACTATACAATATGTCCGAGGTTACTGCAAAATTTCTCTAAGCCTGTGGAGGAATGATACAAAAACTACCAGATTTCTGAGAAATCAAATCATATCACAGGAAATAAAAAAATAAAAAAAACTGTAAGCACGGAGAACTAGAGAAGAGCTGTCCTCCCGTTACAAAGAGGGTTGCAAACGCGACATGGGAGCAGGGGATATCAATCAAGTAGGCCTGGGATCCGCAGTGATACTGCAACAAATAAGAGGGCATCGGCAAAAGTAGGCCAACAATGCAATTCGAAATACAAATATGATAATTTTTTTATCTCTGAAACTGTGAAGGACTAAATAAGTAGATTATTGTTGTATTTTGTGAGTGGGTAAATAGGTTAGGCACCGATCAAGTATTGGTGATTAATGCGTAGCTCGCAGTTGTCCCACTATTATTAATTTTTTTTCCTCGCTTCTCTCAAGAGATATTTAGAGCGCATGATTCGGTTCCACTGAGGAAAAGTGAGAAAGAAACAAAACAGAAAAAAAGAAAGATACAGATATTTTGGGGGTAAAATAACACAAAAAATTGTCACCACTGAACACCAGCGATCTACAAAGGTTCGCCCTCTCTTATATTTCTAGTTTGTTTTACGTCCCCTAAGCTTTTACGGAAAACTTATTCGGGGAAAATTCGCCCTCTCTTCGGAGAGCCTGCAGCTCTTATCGAGTCACCCCAGTGCTCGTAACTTGTCTTAGCAAGGGAAGGTCACTCTTGAATTGAACTCGCTAAAATTTCTGACATAATTGTCTTTCCTTCGATCATGGATCCAGTCAAAAGTCAAAAGTCTGTGGTCAAAGTACGTTTCGTGAACATTATTCTTGAAGGAACCGATCAAGAGATTACATAGATCTATAATTATATATATATAAAAAATGGTAAACAAAGTTAATATTATTTCTGATGAAAGGTGGGAATATCTAGATCTAGGTCTAGACTAGATATAAATCTAGACTATTAGATCATAGATCTAGATAATATTAACGCTTTCTTTAGATATCAGTAGATCTAGACCTTGTTTCACTGATGCGGAATCGAAACGCTACCCTTGTACCTGTTGAAAATTCCAGCACATATATATCCATGAGACTTTAAATTTATTGCAGGAATAGGCAATCAGGAATATCATCAATATGGAGCCCATGATGCTTATTGCTTAGATCTATATCTGATGTGAAACCATTTACCGAAGTCTTGGTGACTGATTTTGAATGATGTCCAAGTCTCAAGTTTGTAAGCATTGGAAACTTTCCTCTCTAAGTGTAAAGTATGACAAAATGATGATCAAGGCATTTTGCTTCCATTGTGTCCAATTAAATTACCCTTTTGGTTAAAATAAATTATGTTTTGAAAGCTTTTTAAATCTTTTAAAAACACACCAAACCTGTATAATATATGTGATTCAAGGATTTTAAGTCAGAAATTTAAACATCATCCTAGAAATTTTGTTTTGCTTTGTAGCTGAAATTGATATGTTTGCACAAAAGAGGCAGCTTAAAATGAGCAAGTATTGCATACTTCACAATTTAAACAAAAAAAAATGGTTTCGTAAATTTTTATTTATTGAAATGGAACAAGTGCTTTCCTTGCAGCAATCAAATTACATGATAATATTTTTTTCTAAAGTATGTACTTTTGACTCAAGTGACAAGATTTAAGTTGTAAAAGAGTGTTATTCATTTAGGAGTGACAGCTCTCATCTTGAGTTACTAGATCTAGTTCTGTAAAAAAAACAGTAGCACTACAGAGAACATTTTTTTTTAAAAAGGGTTTATAATAGGCCTACAGTTTTCCTGGTTACCTTTATTCAGTGCAAAGGAACAAAATTAAATGCTTTCAGCATGACCAAAAAAAGTAATATGATTTTTTGAATTTATTAATTCTTTATATTGATATTAAAAACCCTTACCTGCATCTTTTTTTTTTTTCCTTTTACGATATAGTGCGCTGTGCTCAGCGCATACAAACAATAATACGACATGTCTCTGCCTCAGCTGAACTCTCCAAAGCAAGCATATCATCATCAAGTACCACCTCCGTGCCTTCAATAATTGCTGAGCCAAAGGTGCTTGAGGAAATATTTCCAATTTATCATTATGTGAATTTTTTTTTATGAAGCCCCCTTTTATTTTTGACTATTTTAACTTTAAGATATGTTGCACTTTAATACTTGTAAACTTCTTTTTTTGTCTACTTCCTTATGTTTTGCCGCTCAGCTGTAGATTTCTTGATGGTAGATGATAAAATATTCTTTTGAGATTGGCCGCCAATCCTTGTAATTTTTAATTCATGGATCAGATTCTGCTTGAGGCTTGGGTCTACAAAGGAAAGATATATAATGTAAAAAATCTTGAAACAGCAAAGAAAATATTTGTATTTATTTTCATACAAACTTAGTGTTATAAATAAACGATCAAAAGTTCCATACTTGAAAAGTTACAAAAAAAAATGAAATCCAATATTTGACAAAAAAAAAAAAAAAAAAGCGAAACCTTTTCTTATTGAAACAAAAGCAGCTGTGACTTTTTATTGCACCAGGCAGCACTTGTGGATGAAGAAGTAAAGATATCCCTTCACAATTTTCCTCCGCTGGAAAAAGTCACTCTTCATGGTCATTTTGAGCAGCTTTCCAGTGCGACTTTTGCATCTTGTGGTCATTTTGTTTCCAACGCAAGTGGGCAAGTTGATGTCTCTAATGAAGCATCCAAAGGAGGAACATTTTGTGGTAATTTAAGAATTGTGGACAGTAATCTTAAAAATGTGAATAAAACTTAAAAAGCAACAGAACATTTTGCTTACTATGACAACAGCCGTATAACTCAAACACGATTTTTGGAAGGTTGCTTTTCATGAGATAATATAATAATAGTGATATTCTATAATAATAATGATATTGGTGCTTTAAATAATGATAAAGTAGGCCTAAAATGATTGTATCAGTCTGTTATCTCTGTAGGTGCAGACAAAACCCCTTTTCAAAAGGCCAGATATTTTTATCCTCATTTGCATTGTTGAATTTTTTTTTATCATGACATATTTAAACAGATGGTTGCCATTTGCCCAAACTGTGGTCTGCCTCCAGTTTAATGCCACCTTGCTTGGAATCTGTCCTCTTGCTGTTTGATGTGTAGCAGTATTTTTTCCTCACTGAATTTCACATGTCTAATAAATAACTGTCAATACCAATGTCTAAGAAAACATCCCTGAGAATTGAAACGTCTCAAATGTTATAAAAATCCTTTCAATTAAAAGAACATATTTGATATATAATCAACACAGACACAATGTTAATATTAGGCTATCTCCATGTTGAGGGTATGCCAAAACTAGAGACTAGACTTAAGAGCGATTTATGTGTGATGGAAGTGCATGTGAACAGTCAAAATGTAATGATTTAAATTAAAGTTGATTGTTTAAGTGGAACAGTTTGTAGGGATTTTAGCTTTGCATGAATTCACTGGTTGTGGCATTAATTTTCAGACACTGTGAAATAAAAAAAAGAATAAAAATTTTGATTTGTGTGTTTTCAAGCATTATTTGCAAACTATAAGGCATGTTCTCTGTCATACTGTCATATGCTTTTCCTCACGGTGAGGGACATTATTTGCAAATATCATCTAAGAACCGTCCTGGCTAAGAATTAGTTTTTTCTTTTGTTCATCAGACTGAGCAACCTTTTATGCTGCATGTAGTTATTTCTTTGTCTAACTTTTGTGCAGCTTCAGGATCCAAAACTAATTACTTTGTTTTAATGATAGGATTTCTGTAAAATTGTTTGAAACATGCAAAGATAATAACACAAAAAGTATACCATTAGTGTGATTATTGTGGTAACTGCATTATTTTCCAAGGAAATAAACACCCCCCCCCCCCAAAAAAAAAAAAATAAAAGGAAAGAAAAAAAAAAGAAACTGCTCTACTGATAATAAACAAAAAATCCTCTCCCTTGGCTAAGCATGGCACCTGGTTTTTAGTTTGTTTACTTTGAAACGAATTAAAGAAAAATATGATGAGATTGCTCTCAGTGCCTGATCCAAGGCAATATTAAAACTCTTGCCATTCATTCCATGTCCTGCACGTCCAGGTGTGGAGCCAATGGGGATCCTGTGGAGCCTGCGAGCTGCCCCTGGTCATCCTCAAGACACACGCATGGCAATCAACTTCACAGACAGGTCATGCTTGGTCACTCTGAGAGCATATCTCGGACATTTAGACCTAGAGGACATCTACAACGACCAGGGGCTACAGGCAGCAGAGCCTTTAGCAGAGCTGCAGCTGGAGCGGTTTGGGCGGGGCGCAGGCGTGACTCGCCTGGAAGTTCAAGATGGGAATATCCGTGGAGCTCTCTATTTACCTGCAGGTCCTTTACGAAATCTGCCATGTTAAGTTATAACGAGGCTTAGCTTTATCCATTACAGCAATATATTTGGTGTCGCACAAACTGAGCTGTCCTGCAGTAAATCTGAACCTAGCTGTTCAAGTGTTTCTTTATTGAAAATGTTGACAATTTTATCAATCTACAATCTGGAAATCATAAGTCTTGGTGCAGTCTTTTAGCACAAAATGAAAAAAATCAGCGAAGAATAAAAAAGGGAAGCAAAACAGTTTCTGGAAGTACAGCAAATACACCCTTATGTATTTCTTGGATATTGTATTGCCACATAAAAAAGGCTTTAAGGATCCTCGACATTTTACAATAGAATACAACTCAGACATACTGTTAACCTTTAAAATATTATAAATTCTTTAAGTCTTTAATCTTTTAGCTATATTGTATTCAAATTCAAATTCATATTTGAGCATGAAATAATTAAACTATAGCGCAAATTTCTATATTTAGCTCTCAGCAAGCATTTTTAAATGACTTTATGAAAAAAAAAAGCCTTGCGGCTTTTTTGTAACCAATAAGAAATTGAAACATCAATCAAACAATCAATCAATCAATCAGTCTTTCCCACGCATTTGTTTGATACTTATGCTTTTGATATTGATTACTATATCATAAGGAAAAAAAATGAAGCCGCAGATCTTAGCTTCTACTGTCAACGAAGTATGATTTGTTCCATTGTTCATTTCAAGACCAGTTCTAATAAACCTCATGTTAGAAATCAGTTTTTAGAAACTCAGAGATTCAGAGTAAAGTGAAATATGTACAATGCTTTCAAAATTATAATTTTACACTGTTATTTCACACAGCTCCATGCTGTTTTTATCAAAGTAAAACGGAAAGTTTTTTTGTTTATATATAGCCTGTCCATAACAAGTTGATCTCAGGCTTTTAGGTTCTTTGTCAGACTTGGGTGGTGGTGGTGGCAGGGCTTGAACCCACAACAGACAGGTTCTCTGTAGATGCCATGGTAGGTTATCCACTGTGCCGCCAAAGCCCAAGTGGAAATAAAGGAGCAGAAAAAAACCAATGATTTTGGAGAGTGTACCACACAACTTGAACTGGTCTTAAGACTTTTGTTAAAGTGGAAACATCAAATATTTCATTTAGTTGAGAAGCTTTCCCCCCAAAAACTGGGCTAAATGATTCCTTACTTTTATCTATTTGTTCCAGGAGAAGGTCCCTTTCCGGCTGTGATTGACATGTTTGGGTCGTCTGGTGGTCTCATAGAGTACAGATCTGCACTTTTAGCCTCCAGGGGATTCGCTGCCCTCAACCTGGCCTACTTCAAGTACAAAGATTTGCAGACCTCACTCTTTGATCTCAGATATGAGTATTTTGAGGTAAAGATGAAAAATAAAAGCAAGGAAAGCAAAGTATTTAGACAAACTGCAAAATACTACAGCATGGCAATGGGCTGAGGGCAATGAGCATAAGATCGCATGGAATGTTGGATAATCCAAATGGTGATTTGAGAGGATGCTGCTATAAACATTTAGATCTAAGTGAACCCTAGAAGTAGAATCTAGATTCAAACAAAATGCTTCTTTGAAATTAAAAAAAGTCCCCCTTCCCAACTTAACATTTTAATGCATCTACCTGCCAATTTTCTTGTTTTCATTTGTTGGCCTAATTCCAATCTATAAAGATTCGTAAAGATCTATTCATTGAACCTGTTTTTTAACCCTTAGTGTATATAGTCACTATTCTGGTAAAATGTGATGCCATATGAAGTTGTTTACCTGATTTTACTTGTTCAATGTCTACATTATTGCATTTGTACATAGGAAGCCATCAACTGGTTGGCGAGTCATCCTAAAGTTATCAGCTCGGGAATTGGAGTGATAGCATCATCCAAAGGAGTAGAAAATGCCTTGATTATGGGGGCATACTCACCTAAAGTGAGCATATATTTTCATCTGATTTTTCTAATTATTGCTCTTTATATAAAATGGTTTGTCTGCAATTTTCTGAACATATCCTCATGGATAAACAGATACATATATTGCTATTCCTGTTGTTATCATCTTAGTTCATACCATTATCACTGGCATCACTATTCTCTCGTGTCTGATTAAAAGCAATCTTGTCAGTCGCAAAAGTCTTTAAAAACTTTTGATCTCTGAATTTAAACAACATTCATATGTTAATTTGAAAGTTAGATTTTATGGTTGAATCATCATATGGTGCTATCTTTATAATATTATCAAAGCTGTGAAAAAAAAATGTATGCATTGAATCTAACATGATTATGAGATACTAGGCCTAGCGTACTTTAGGATCTATATGGCTAGATTTGTATGCGGATTCAATTTTTGCACTCTTGATATGTGTGGGTATTAAAGTTCAGTTAGGGTCATAAAATCTAACATAAGCTCAAGCATCATATTGTAAAAGTACATTTCAATTTCACCAAATCAAACTTGCATATATGTTAATTTTTTTATAAATAGATTTTATAATTCCCAAACATTTTGAGTTGCTATCAGGTTTTTGTAAAGAACAATAAAATGGAGAAGTAGATGTATGGATATTGCAGTGTTATTTTCAATCTCCCAAGCACATCAACTTATCAGTAGTCAAATGTACAGGGTTTATTTGGATAAATTGCTTAAATCTGTACACACATGGTTCACAGCTTCGCCTTTTAATGCCCCTTTCCCCTCTCTTACTTTCTTCAGCCTTTGACTTTTTCGATTGTCCTTTTGGAATCCACCCCCCTCCAGTCTTTTTTTTTTTTTTTTAATGCCTCTCTGCCTTGCATTGCATACTTTGTTTTCTTCCTCCTCCTTTCACTGTCCTTATGCTTAATGTGTTACACCCATCATAAGGCTCACTTAGAGCTAGGACTGCCCAAACTGCTACAGAAGTCCCATTATTCCTGCCATCTCCTTCTTGCACGACCTATCTTACACCCACAAACAACTGCTTGCAGAGGGGCACATGGGTAAATACACTGTATTGCAAAGTAAAAAAGGCCAAGAATCACAAGCTTGTATGTTCAGTCCAAAACTCCAAGTGTTTTTTTTTTTTAACTGCACCAAAGAAGAAAAAGAGAATTGCAAGATTTCATATATTCCTTGCCTAGACCAAAGTCTTGCTGGGTCCGAACTGATGTAATTCAATTTTCACTGATAGCTTACAAGTAAAAATTATTGTTATGTCAATTTTTGTCATGAGAGCAATGATATTGGTTAGATTTTGGTAAATAATGGCCTTGTTTTATCATAGTAATGGGTGAAAGTTATTTTTATCTAAAAACAAAAAGACACATGTGTTGAACTGCTCTATAGTCTCCTTTTTTTTTCAGGTGAAAGCCGTGGTTTGCATCAATGGATTGTTCTACGCTACTGTTGGAAATTTTCTGCGCAATGATGAAATTTTGCTGGTTGCTAAAGAGTGAGGAAGTGAAAGTCTTTCTAACTTAGTTACTTCAAGTGTTTGCAAAATGTTTTCTGAAAAGTAATCAAGGCTTTTATTTCCGTATTTATCAATTAATAATGTATCTTTCTTTTTTCAGAGTTTACAAAAAAAGTAAAATCTTCAGATTAACACAGATACTCATCAACATACTTTGTGACTTTTACCATTAAATAGCTACTTCATCTGAAAATTTCAACGCAGTGAGAAATATTTACCTTTTCATTTCTTCAGTGTCCATAAAATCAAGATTCTGTAAAAGCATCCACGAAAGGAGCTGCATGCATATTAAACTAGAGATGTATTTCTGAAAACTTTTGAATCCATGATGTTTGTCTTACCTTATATTGGTTGTTTTTTTGGGGTTTTTTTTTTTTTT
>BLXT01001596.1:435711-446388 GCA_019648995.1 Plakobranchus ocellatus
GGGGGGGTTGAGGGGAAGGATTATTTTGATCATACTAAGTATTAGCAAGATTATAATATCTTTGATGTAAATGATCGTGTCTTTTTGTATACAGTATTCAAAGCGAAATATACGTGGCGTGGCGGACATCGCAGTCATGAAACTGTGTCTGGTTACATTACAGATACACAGAGTAGATCGGTAGACGCCCATCTATTTAGATATATTTGTATATTGATAGTTATTTACCAGTATTTAGATATTACCAAACCTCAACAAAAGAATATTAAAATTGGGCTCATAACTTTGGACTAATTAACCAAGCTCTCGTCACCAGATAATGGTTTGTTTTTTTCACTCTGCCCATGAACTCAGTGAATGATGACATATGGTCATTCTTATGATAACCTCTAAACACGAAGGTATAGCTCTAGGTCTGGGTGTGAAAATGTCTGAGGTAAAGATTGTAACTAGTGATCCTGTCTTGCTTATCGCATGTTGGCCGATGCTATGTGTTTTAACGAGCAAAACACAAGGAAGATACCAGAAAACAACAGCATTAGTTAATGGAAAGTGTCATTCTGCTCTAAAGATTGATGATATGTCTGCTAGCATGCCCCCACACCCTCATCCCCCAAGTAGTCACACTGTCATTAGAAGAAGTTCAAGACGCACTTAGGCTTTCATCTGGCTCTAAAGGTTTTCCTACCCCACATATCTCTTATGATTACTTAAGCAGTGTAGGGGGTTTCACCCACAACGTGAGTAGATGAGGCAGCATATTTAATTTTTAACAATCAGGTTTTTTGCCTGCATCACACGCGAAGAAGTTAAAACTTAATTCGATATCCCATTACATTGATGACCCATCTAGCTATTCACCCATCTAGCTACTATGAGTTTATCGTTGTTTTCAACTATCTTGGTCCGCTCGTATGAACGGATCTTATACTAAGCTTAACACGACGGCAAAGCAAACAGGCAATTTGAATCTCTCACTACTTTTTTTTACGCATACAACTGTTGCATTTGAAACAAAATAAATACAATTGTTTTTTTTTTGTAGGTTTTGCTAAAATGACCTCCATAAGCATTCTTATCCTATAACAAGATTATCGATAAAACGAATCGCTCTAGAAGGCTTTTTTGTTGTTGTTGTTGTTGTTATTGTTGCAAACAAAGCGAGGCCCGTATTGCTTTATGCCTTAGTTAAATCCATTTATTCATTTATTTTTTTAGCTCATTTACCACTTGTTTTTTTCTCACCGCACCAGCCATGGTTATTAACCGGGTTGAGACAAAAAGCCTTGTTGATATTAGCGCTGTGGATACCTGATGTTGATTGAGAGTCCACAGATCATCAATAGCTGATGTCAAATAAATAACTTATGGTACAAAACAGAGGAACAAAAGTTTACACCACACAACTCCTGAAATATTGATGTTCTGAGGTAGCGGAGCCTCACGCCTGCACAAAGCCACAGTCGTTGCAAGATGTGTGGGCCTACACCGACCAGAAGATCATAGCGAAAATCCATCAACCTTGAGGCCCAACACGATCCATCATCACGATTCAAGATCTGACAAACCTTTGAATTCTAAATCCACATCTGTCGAGAATGTGATCTCAGCGTGGAAGGGAGAAAGGTGAAGGCGGTGTGTGTGTGTGTGTAGGGGAGGGGGGAAAGGGGAGGGGGGGGGGGTCATTCACCTTTTGTTTTTGCTTTGTTGTCTTTTGTTCTTATTTTCTAGTTCTGATGTTAGTTAAGGGTACAAAATGTAATGGAAGATACTGGACATAACTCACTTTGGTATTGACTCCCAAACCCCTCTGACTAAGTATTACTTTATATTAGAATATTGAAAAATAAAGCAAGCAGTCAAAGTAATTTGATTCCAAAAATCGTACTCTATTTATTGTATATAAAATTATAATTTTAGCATTAAAAAAAATGTCCCAGCTAAAAATTCCCCAGAACAGAAAAAAGTAGACTTTGCATAGTTTTTATGGTTTCGGTGTAAAGAAAAACAACCATTTCTGATTTTTCAAAAAAACAAAACAGTAGCTGCACTTTTTTTTCCACACAGACTTGCTTGTTTCTTTTCTATGGATGTAGCCCTTTTTCTAAGGTGAAAAAGTTCTTTTCCTAATGTGAAAAAGTTGATTCATTTCAAGTGAAAAAAACTGGTGTGAGCACTTCTTTTGGTAATGTGAAAAAGTTAATGCATTTCTTTTCCTTACGTGGAAAAGTTGGTGCATTTGTTTTCCTAATGTGAAAAAGTTGGTGCATTTCTTTTCCTAACGTAAAAAAGTTGGTGCATTTCTTTTCCTAATGTGAAAAAGTTGGTGCATTTCTTTTCGTAATGTAAAAAAGTTGGTGCATTTGTTTTCCTAATGTGAAAAAGTTGATGCATTTCTTTTCGTAATGTAAAAAAGTTGGTGCATTTCTTTTCCTAATGTGAAAAAGTTGGTGCATTTCTTTTCGTAATGTAAAAAAGTTGGTGCATTTCTTTTCCCAATGTGAAAAAGTTGGTGCATTTCTTTTCGTAATGTGAAAAAGTTGGTGCATTTGTTTTCCTAATGTGAAAAAGTTGGTGCATTTCTTTTCGTAATGAGAAAAAGTTAGTGCAATTGTTTTCGTAATGTAAAAAAAGTCCGCCAAGAGCTTAAAGTAAACTGATATTGCGCAGTGTGTGAATAAAGTCATGTAGTGGGAAAAAATTGCTCCGCGTTGGATTTTTACGTCGCGTATCTGAATTTTCTTTTTTTTTTTTTGTGTCGTTAATTCTTCGGGTCAGTGATTATGTCGAGATATTTTCACTTATCTCAAAAGCAACCCTTTTTATACCAGGCCTTAATCCACTCAGGATCGTTTTATGAGGAAATAATGATCAACATTATTCTTTCTTGAAAAACAGGCAACATGGATGGGTGAAAATTTTGCAGACATTTCGCGAAGACACAACAAGTGTTGCACCCTTTGACTTTCCAGGCATAACAATAATGATGATAAATTATTGAGAACAAGTTACAAGATGCCTCCAGGTCGATTTTTTTTCCCGCTCAAAATTACAATCATGAAGAGCCAGTAATTCAGCAAGACTCGAAAGAAACGCTGGGACAGGCAGTAGGAATGCTAGAACAAGATCTGAATTCAACATACTACTCAAACACAATTTCTCAAGCTTATCTGAACTTACGTTCATAAATGCAGTAAACAATAATCTCTTACGTTTTCTTACATTTTCTTTTAGCCTTGTTGTATTTTAGATTCCATAGTTTATATGTATTTTGTTAAACAAACATAAACAAATATCAATAAATTTACCGGGTATTAACACTGTTGAAATGCCTGAACATATTTTTTTCCAGAGCAATACATTGACATAGAATTTACTTCGAGATCATACATTTATATTCCTGATAATATAACTTTTCAGACTAAAGGAGTATTTCGACAAAAGGGCATTAAAAATTCGCGGCTGATAGAGACATTTTGATGAGAGGAAGAATGAACAAGTTGATAATAGTTCATTCGTCAAATTTACTTCATGTCCAGAATATGTACCGTGAAAGCTCGCATGAAAGTTGGTCTGAGACACTGCAGTAGATCTAAAACATTGCAAAGGTCTAGAAAATTATGATAGGTCTCAGTTATAAAATCTTTTTTATAGCTGTAAGATCTTGTAAAAGGTGTATAGAAATGCACAAACACCCAAACCTCACATTCATTGACAATTCTTTTACAAAATAAAACCTGAATAGCTATCAGAAGCTATGAAAATTAGACAATGATAGAACAATCTGAAATGTGCTTTATCAAAAGAATAATGAGGATATCATAGACAAGAAAACAACCAAGGAAATTGTAACTGAGAAGCTAATCTTGAGCGATCTTAAATGAAAAACATAAGACAAAAGTAACTCAATTTCTTAAAAACACATTTGCCGACATAAGGGTTTAGAAAACTTAGCAATCACTGGAAAGATTGAAGGCAAACGCAGAGGAGATAAACAGTGAATAATCTGAAGTGAGAGTCTTAGCTCATTGGCAACAGGTAGTCGTAGCAAAAGCTGCATTAAAAGGTGACTGAGAACAGGTTAGAATGGAGCGATATGGTCGCCAATATAAGTTCTAGAAAGGGCACTTAAAGAGAGATGTATTAGATTTTATTGCTTTTCATCTCCTGGACAAACACGATATTTGTGTTAATTCGAAGAGAACACAAGTAAATCTTTTCCATTACATTAATTGCAATTTGAAAAATTAATTGGATTATCCTCGGTTTTAAACATATTATATTTTCTGATGACGAATTGGTTGATTTGATGCTAGAGTTTGGGACTAATAATCAGTCATGATGTGAGAATTAACCCTTTTGTTTACAAAGACATAAACCCGAAAACGGGATGCTTGCACTGATAAATCACACATGATAATATCTCATGAGAAAGAGGGATGTGACGATAAGGAAATTGCTACTTTAATGCTGTAAACAAGTAGCTTTTTATTTTGGACATAGAGTTGTATTTCAGACTGGATGAATCTGACCCACTGACTAGTTTTTTTTTCTTCTTTAAGTTTTAGAAAATTTGCTACATAAACTATCAACGTTTGGTTTTGCTCGTAGAAAAGTTGGATTGTAGCCAGACACACCATGCACATCAATAATACCAATAATGACCAGACACACCATGCACACCAATAATACCAATAATGATATATAGACAATAATTATACCCAAGCACTGTTCTTTTTCATAAATGGCACATGCAAAAACATTGCTTCTTCTTTTGTCTTCCTCCTCCACTTCGTGTCTGCACAGGAAGAGATCATTTTTCACACAACTGTGGCCAATTATTAGGATTTCTCCATTTTCTTTTCAAAAATGAAAAGGCTCTAAAATGTAGAAAAAGGACGTCTCTTCGGTGGTGATGAAAACATCATAACCTCCAAGAACTACTAAAGACACGTATTTATCTTCAATCTTTACTAAGCTGAAAGATTCTAGGAATCAAAAGTATTTATAGACATGACGTTATTTTTTGTTTGAGACGAAAATGATCAGGCACCGTTTGATTGGGTGGGTTTTTTTCGTCTTGCAGCACCTCTGCTGTAAGGTTAGCTCAGGCTCTTTGGCTGTTGTCCTGTTGGGAACAAGTAGCATGTTCAACCAGAGATTAAACTAGCGCTGCAGATTTCAGGGCTGGTTCACTAATTACTGCGGCACCAGCATCTTCACCGTGAAGCGCAAGAAGAGTGAATACGGAGCAACTTGTATTTGCCTTAATTTTATTAAAACTCAAAGCAGTGTTAAAGACTGCAGCGTTGAAATATACACCCGACAATAATACACAAACAAAACCCGCATTGTAGCTTGAACCAATTTTATCAATAGCCTTTTTAAAAAAAATCAAAGTTTTTAGCGAAAAAGATAAATTTGCACTTACATTATTTGCTGCTTTAACAACCTTGAGTGATTAATTAAAAAAAAAAAAAACCGAAAGCTACATGGAAAGTTCGAAGTATAATATTCTTTCTTTCAAAAATAGCGTTTGCTCCTATATTTGAAACGGGGGTATTAAAATGAATTGATTTGATTACTTTCACATGCATCACTGCTTATGATTATATTGCAGTCAAATGTCTTGAAACACAAATCGCAAAACATTTAAAAACCAAACCAGAAAAACGAATCAAAATTCTCTGAGACAAATCTAACAAAAACTGAAGCTTCGAAAACGAATGAAGTGCCAGTAGTGGAGATTATTCTACTACTTTGCCTTTTAAACAAATTCAGACGCAAATTTGAGATCTATTTCTATGTAAAAACAAAACAAACAAAAAAAACAGTACTTTGTCATTTCGCTAATTTTACTTAGCATTTTAGCAATGCCAGAATTTTGTTACATCTTATCAAAGTTGGAAAATTAGGATGAATTTGTATGCACAAAAACCAACAAAACCAAACGCGAAATGTCTCTTGTTATTGAAACAACCTATCCATTATATCTTTTGATTTATTTTTTTCAGAAAATTATACCATTGGCAGTTGCGCGTCTTTTGAACCAATCAAAGTTTTTAATCATTATTTTTTACGCACCAAAAAGAAGATTGTATTAATTAAGAATACAGAAAAAAAATCATATCTTATTTTGAGATAGGAAAATAGCAATTATGATTAAGTATGATAAAACAGGGTCTTGTTGGCCTAGTAGATTTCGGATTCCTGTGAAAATATGTACTTATTCTAAATTATTATTGATTTGCATACCTATGTCTTAGAGGAAGAATCCGCAGTCAAAAGAGTTACATAGCTGTCTTTTTAATAGGAAAGTTCAAAGTTAAATATTTGTCTTAGATATGGCTGTTTGGACTCGAGACTAGCCGTGGTTTGGATACGGTAGTTCGGAGTCAAGTATGTTTACACAGCCGTGGTTTGGATACGTTAGTTCGGAGTCAAGTATGTTTATTATAGAAGTGGTTTGGATACGGTAGATCAAATGTTTACATAGCTGTGTATTGGATACGATAGTTATGAGCCAAGTATGTTTACATAGCTGTGGATTAGATACGTTAGTTCGGAGTCAATTATGTTTACATAGCTGTGGTTTGAATATGGTAGTATGAAGCCACTTATATTGGCATAGCTGTGGTTTGGATATAAAAATCGGAATGGAACATGGCCTTTATATAATGTGATCATAAACGATTTTAGCTCTCTCTGCATACCTGTAAAGGAAGGTCCCTACATATCCCAAGGCGAGTTGACTCTCCAGGGGGCCAGCAACTCAGTTTGTCACAGGTGTATTGTAATAGATAGAGTGTCCATTATCGAGGGTTGAAGTGAAGTCGATTCGATCAATAAGATACTCAAGAACTATCACTTTTTGCTCATTTTAGCCTAACGAAATAGCCACGTGAAATTAACTTCTAAGTATGGTTAAAGTAAAATTTTTCTTCAAATCATCGTTTCTAGACAATAGAGCACTGACATTTCGCAAGGCAATAATTTTATCCGGTGAAAGTATTTTACAAAATGACTGCCATTAGAAAAATTGCTTTTAAAGGGATTTTTAACCGCCTGTATACAAAAACTACCAGTCTTGCGCAAACGGGAACATTTGGGATTTTTTTATTGACTCTTTGATAAGGGAGAAAACATTTTTAGTCAGTGATTAATTTATATAGCAAATGATTTTATAATCGCAACGGTAAAAATGTATGTAATTCAGCAAAACCTAAATTATTACCTGTTAGAAATTTCTATCAAAAGCACAAAACAAGTCAAAAAATAGATTTAGATACAAAAGTTTATATATAGGAGAGACCAGTAGGCTAATATGTCATAGACTGTTTTATTGGTTTCGCTATGGGACATTCAGTGAAGATTCGAATCATCACTATTTTTGTGATGGGACTACCAGAAACCCGGCACATGTCGTCGGGCTCAATTCCAAGGTTTGGTTTGGCTTCTGAGGATTTGGTTAGCCCAAAATATGGTGATTTCAGGCTTTTAGCCCCCCCCCCCCTTTCGGGCCAAAGCTTTTATGGAAGTCTTCGAGTTTTAGGGGGAAAGGATCGGTTAATGTCAAATCTTTACTTTATCAAGATAAACTCTATCACTGACAGCTTGTGTTACTTACTTTTTGTTCTATATAGCGTTTTTGTTTCCGAAATTTATCTCTGTAAGTTTTTTTTTCTCTTCTGCTGCCTTTCCTACGTTACTTTTAACCTGTTCTGTTAATGTTAATTTATTATACATTTCAGCATGTAAAATTTGTTTTAGAATATGTACATAAACTGTTAGCCTCGACAATCTGGTGTGTGACCTTTTTTTTTCTTATTCAGTCGAGCTATTTGCTCTATTGAGTCTCCAAGAGGCATATCCCACAATAAGGTCCTGGTGGGATTGACCATTGGTGGTCCCAGTGGAGACTCTCTATTAATATTGTTTATAGATCTAAACTTTTGCATTTTAACTAGATATGTATTGAAAATATTATCGAAGGAAGCTTTAGAACCAAATAATTTTAAAGATGTCAATACAAAACATGGCATACTTTTGTCGCATTTGGTCTTGACACATCCATGGTCATTATGTTAGAACGTGTGATGGAAGTTGGGATAAGATAGATTTGGAACTATAGAGAAACGATTTTGGCAAAAATAAATCATTGCCCTGGATACTTATAAACACATGAGCATTAATTTAATAGAAAGAAATATTTTAAGTGGAGGGGAAAACACAATTAAAAAAAACAAACAAATGAGTGTAAGATGTAGTATCGAAAACCAATTTATATTTGATATGTTCTGGGAGAAGACAGAAAAGAGTGACTGACAAAATGAGAGTAAGGTAAGTTTGTTGAGACTCATCTCTCTGTACTGGGACTGGCGACGTTTTACGGCAAAAACCTGACGACTCTGGGTGTTCCAGTTACTGCTCTAGAAGGTGGGTTAGGTTTCAGAAATGTGAGTGGACTGAACGATTAGCTGTTTCGGTTTCTTACGCTAAAACCTTTTTTGCTGATTTAAAGTCCGATTTTCCGAACTTTGACTCCAATATAATTTTTTTTTAATAAATGTTTGCTTCAATTTTTTTATAGCAAAATGAAAGTTGGCTTCATGTTTTTGTTTTCGGTTCATTTTTTTTTCATTGAACGCAATGGGTTGTCTCTAAATATAAAAGAAACAGATCATAAAAAAAATTATGACAAGAATAAAAAGCGATCGATCCAATTTGTGGTGTCCTAGGAAAGGATCTGCTTGATTGATCTGTAACTGCTACTCTTGTCATTGTGATAGAGATACTGTATACTCGTGAGCAGAAAAAAAGGGCTACCTACAACGGAAACAAACGAACAACTGGGGGAACAATGAGGCCAGGCAGTTCTCAAACAAATGGAACTCTTGTGTTGTTTCGCCACTATGAGTAAAAATAAAAGGGGGAGCAGCGACTACAAAAACGCTTGTGCAGCTTGTTTTTGTGACGGGTTGTATAAAATTATGTATGTCCATTTTCCACAGATAGCTGAAGCAGAAGGGACAATAACTGCCTTACTGGCGTTTATTTTAGCTTTATTGGGTGTGGGTGTCAAACAACGACCCTGAAAAGATGGACAGCAGAAGATGTAACATTACTGCATACTTTATACTTCTTCCCCCCTCTCCCCTCCCGCTTCTCCAACTTTTTTCCCCAAATTATTCTCCTCCCATCCGCCCACCTCCCGACCGTTTCTATTGATCAGCCTCAGCCTACTATAGCTGAAAACATTTCCAAGTTGGGGAAACGCGATAAAATCTTCCTGGTTGTTCCCCTTTATAATGAGCCCTATGATTGTCTCCTCCTTATTTAGAGATTGACTGATAGCAGACGAGAGCGGGCGCCATCTTGATTATTTATGTTTCGTGATGTTGTGGTTCTCAGTTTCACCTTGTTTCACACAAGTCCTAATCACAATTGACCACAGAATTCGATCCTTCCGTTTATGGAAACATAGTTACATGTCAAAGAGGCATAAAATAAAACAATGCGCTTTTCTAATAAATGTTTACCTTATAATCTGAAAGCTATTCTTCCACATAAGTATCGCTAGAAACTTAGGGGACGTGAAACAAAATTAGAATAGGCTGTACGAAAACATCCCTTTCCCCCAACCCACTCATTCTTCCACTTCTCGCTCAAAGCTTTTCTCTCTGGTGATTTTTCTGATCTAACGATGGCAGTCAACATGCTCAGCTCTGAAAAGTTGAGGTTCAAATGCATGACAATATATCAAGCTGTATTCGCAAACGTTTAAATTCCTTTTTTTTTTCAACAAAATTTTCAGAACAGACCGTTTCGCTTCCATTTTTTGTGAACAAAACTAGTGAACAAGAAAAAAAAACTTTGTCAGTTTTCGTCAGCCTGAAAGCTTACATTTTTGCTAATCGTGAGTGTATCTTTCAAATACTGACTGAGATAGACACGCATTGAGCAAAATATTTGCCTCTCTATAGGGATTACATAAACGTGCTATTGTAATAAACAGTTTTTAAATTTAATATTTTTTAACATCTTTTTCGCTTATCGGAAAAGAAGAAAGAGTAAAAGCACCATGCTCGACAACAAGTAATAAATGTTAAAGATCCAAAGGGATTCTTGCACGACTGTAATGAATAACTCTTGAAGGGAAAGATTTTCTTTGTTTCACACAAAAAAGAGCAAAATCAATATGCAACTAAAAGTCATGCAACTTTGCTTCTTTTATAACATATTATAATTAGCCAGACAGTCAATCAGTTTTAGGCAGCAAAGATTACAAGACATTAATGAAATGGAACTTTAATCTAAAGCAGTCATGGTTATAAAATTATTTTTGAACATATTCATTGAATCAGTGTGAGAGAGGCGCAGGCAGTGCATTTAAGTCATAGATATTCCAAATTAATAACCGGAACCGGAACTTAATCATTGCTCATGCGTGACTTTTGAATTTGCGGAAAAACCACCGACAGGAGGAACCGCACCCCTAGGTGACACACGCGCATGCGTTGTCACCAGTTTCCGTGTGGAAAGTATCATTTCTGTATCGAGGAGTTGTCGCGAGACAGTTACAGCAATTTCGACAATTGACATCGATTTTTACCTTGTCAGTACGAAACTTGAACGGCTTCCTTTTCTCTCTTTCTCTCTCTCTCTCTCTCTCTCTCT
>BLXT01001596.1:488181-498903 GCA_019648995.1 Plakobranchus ocellatus
TTGTTGTTGTTGTTGTTGTTGTTGCTGTTGTTGTTGTTGTTGTTGTTGTTGTTGTTGTTGTTATTGTTGTTGTTGTTGTTGTTTTTATTTATTTGTTGTTGTTGGTTGTTTTTTTTGTTTATTTGTGGTTGTTGTTGTTGTTGTTGTTGTTGTTGTTGTTGTTGTTGTTGTTGTTGTTGTTGTTGTTGTTGTTGTTGTTGTTGTTNNTGTTGTTGTTCTTGCTGTTGTTGTTTTTTAAGCCTTTACACCATCTTTTCGATAACAGCTTTGGAGACATATTGGAGAATTTTGTGATTCACATTAAGCTACATTTAAAAACATGTGTTCTTGCGCGGAGGTCTTTTTTTATTGCTTTATTTGATGCTTTGCAACAGCAATGGGGTAATACCAAGATCTAAAAAAATTTGCGGCGTGTTTTAGACCTACATATATTATTCATTGATTGTTCTGTTTAATTATTTGCTTATAAGTCAACCTAAAGGGATGTTGTTTGATTTGGGGTTTTTTGTGTATAGCCCCAGTCCACAACAAGCTGATCTCAGATTTTCAGGCCCTCCATCAGGACAGGGTTCCTGCAGATCTCAGGGTAGATTCGCTATCTTTAAAAGGGTATGGTTCTATTTTCAAGCTTAGAATCTTTTCAAAATAAAATGCACAATAATTATTTCGACATCGCTTATAATCGATATTTGCATTTATCGAGATCTGCATTAAGGCTCATTTCTAAAGCTCGTTATAGACGAAGGCTATCTATAGACTTATTGCATGCATTAGATAATTACAAACACCAACTAGTTTTCATATAATTTGATTTTTCTCTTATTGAGTAACAAGTAGGATTTTGTGGCTTGAAAAAAAAGTTCAGTTCTTCTTTAACCATAATATCTATTGCTAAGATCTCAAAATTTAGTGTCTACGGAACATTATTATCTGCATGGCGCCTTTTTTGAAGTCTGGAGAATCGAATCTGTTTGGGTAGGAGTATAAAAAGACAAGCCTACCTGAGAGCTCGTGTCCTCCAGCAAGCTGTCACAAAGACTGCGTTGCAGACGAGGACAAACATGGCCACCAGCAGACAGATGGCTGCGAACAGGATGAAGATCCAGCAAGCTGGTTGGGTCCCGGGTTTCAAGGCCGGGTTTAGAGCCACATCTAGAACAATATCAGTAACGTTTTCCACGTGAACAGATGACCTGTTGTCAACTGGAATGTCTGTAGATGTGGCTGACCAGCTCATGTCTGTGGTATCTATGGCAGATTCTGGCTGCATTGGTTGATTTTTTTTTTAATCTGGGAAATATAGATGGATAATGTCATTGACTAAAAAGGCTAGTAAAAAGGTGTTTGATTTGTAAGGGCAGATGGCCAGGCAAAAATTAATAAATCTTGGCCACATGACTTTTACCTATTTCATGCATATATAACTCTTTTATGCATGTTTAAAAGGATGTTAAATAATCATGAATTTTTTTTTTTTAATGCGCCTTAAATTCGTTTTTGTTTTGTTTTTTTTTTTTTTGGCGGCCATCTTGAATTTGGAGATGTAGCACTGCAGGGCTAAAACTCACGTATTATGAAAGATATCGTTTGGAATTCATCACAAAGCTTAGGAAAACTGCTATCTTGAATCATTCGTAAACAGATTTTACAGGATTCAAAATTTAGGGGAGTTCCTGACACAAAAGCTTTTTTTTAAAGGGTCACACATAATTATCTTAAGAAGCATGAAGATGGATAACTGAGTGATGATCAAGGGTATGAAATTTTATCACTCTAGTTTTAGAATATATTTTTTAACCAGAACTCAAAACTTCTTTTCTTTTGCGTTTGTCTGAATAATTGACTTGATACTCTGTCACTAGAGGAGCGGTAGCTCACCTGGTAGAGCAGTCGGCTACCAAGTCAGAAGTCCGGGGTTCAAATCCCAGTTCCGGCTGTCAGTTTTTCATTTCTCCTCTGTGTCCACCCAGCACTAAAAGGGTAGCTAGGTCTTTTAAGACCCAGCGAAAGTAAAGGTGGCGAGAAAGCAATGGCAAACTACCTCATGATGCCGTGTGCCTATACATTAAGAGAGAACATTTATGTAAAAAAAACAATTTACAACGAAGCACATCCTCTATTACTTTCTCACTTCCATGGACAAAATGTTCAGAGTCAGAAAGAAAATGGAGAAGTATTCACAAGTAAAGAGACATGAAAAGAAAACCAAAATAAATCGTAGCCAAAGATCACGCATTAGCTAGAGATTAGGTTGGAGCAAGGTATTTGTGTATAGCCAGTCCACAACAAGCCGATCTCAGGCTTTTAAGCCCTGCTTCAGGCCAGGGCGCCGGTGAAGGGGCTCGAACCCGCGACAGAGGGGTCCCTGCAGTTTTCAGGGCGGACTCGCTAACCACTGAGCCACCGAAGCCCCAGAGATAAGATAGTCCAGACGGAGTGTTATGCTGATTGACTGGTTAAAATGATGCAAGCAATGAATAACATGCAGGTATTTATCGGGATTAAATTGGAATCAGATTCGAGCTTCCCCTGAAGGTAATTCGACAGAGTTGTGAATGTTTAAATGGATTATTTTCCCCCAATTTGCAAGAATTCACTGTTGAACGCAGATACAATGTTGGGTAATTGTAATACAGAAAGCCAAAGAAAAATGGCTTAAACTTCACATATGGTGTAGCCTAGCCAAGTGATAATTTGAAAAGCCCTTCTTTTTTTCAGGGATATCAATATTTTTGGACTTTGCAAAATTACCCTCTTAAATAGCTATATGAGCCAATTTTGTCTTTACCCACAATAAAAGGCCAGACTTTAAGTAACAATAAAAATTGATTTAAAAAAAAAAATGAGAAGCCTACAAACTATTTTTTCAAATTCTATGAAAATATTCATAAAATTTAATTTTACAAATCAAGACTGAAACTTTTGAAGAAAATGGAAATGGCACTTGTAATTGAAGCGTAGATAATCGATATTATTATTTTTAAAAGTTGAAAATTTACCTCATTTTAAAAAATTGATAGAAAATAAACAAAAAATAGAAGCAAAGCCACGATTCATAAGCCAAAGGAAATGTAATTTGCACATAATGATTTTAAAAATTTTAAGTTTTTTTTTTATTTTTCAAGAAGTGAAACAATAAATTATAGAAAATATATTATTTCCTTACTTCCTCATACTCTCATCGAATTTTGTTATATAACGTTGAAATCCATGTGAAAAAAAAATTAAAGTTACACAATCGCGACTTTTGATCATTGAAACATCTTTTTTTTTTGGAACGATAAGATTCTTCCAAAGGGAATGATATTTTAGCCACAATAGATGAGTTTGTTTGTATTTCCGCTCTCATTATTTACATTTTTTTCAAATCAAAGATTGTTTCTTGCCTCTGTATTTCTCTTAATCACTGTATGATATCTTGCCCCGTTAAAATATTCCTCGAAATCGTGAACTTAAAAAAATAGGTTTGAATTGTTCGTATAACGAAAACTAAATGAGTTTTTCAAGATCCTCTTGCTCTGAAGGGCATATCAACCTGGTTTTTTTTGTTTTTTGTTTTTGTTTTTGTTTTTGTTTTTTTCGTTTATCTCATTTCGTTGTCTCTTTTATGCCAAGTGTATGTGTTTGCGGTATGTCTCTCAATGGTTCTCACATTAGTGAGATTCCATCCTCCAGTTTGTAGTTTTACCCAGCCATAGAGATTACGAAAGTGAAGAGACACTGTGTGAGATTCAGACATTAAGAGGAGATTCTCATCTGATCTTCTTTAATCTTTTTTCAAAAATCTCTGATTATTAGCACTATAACATATGTTTTGTGCTCCAATTTAATATATATCATATTAGTTTTTTTTAATGCAGTTGCATTCAAATTTCCACAGTAATTGCTATCAAAATGTGAACGATTAGCTCACTAGACAAAGATTGTGCTTCGTGCTTTTGTAACTTGGCATGTCTTAAATAGCGAGAAGTGAATCTCGATTTACATCTGAAATGAATACAATTTAACAAAAAGTGAAAGATTAATTTTACCACGGGAGAGAAAAAGAAATCCCTCATAAACAACAGTGTATCAAGTAAGTCCACCAGCTTCTCTTTAAATTAGAGCTTACAAAATATCATGTAAACAGATGCAAAAGGACATCAAAGTAAGCTCACTCAAAGCAATACGGATTACCTATGGTGTTATCTCGCCATATAGTGTGTAGAAACTGATGGAGCAAAAAATATAAAACAAACAGTTCATGTATGAAGCTTCAATTTTTATATTGTGTTTTTTCGTTAGATGAAAGTCAAGTCTGTAATTGTTGTCAGTTTTATTTCATACATTCTCTGTCCTGCCTCTGGGGATTCTAAATATTTTATCGGTCATTCTCGAGTATGTCGATTTTTTTTTTCTTTTTTTATTCACTAATAGCAGCAAAGACTTAGGAATCCTTCACAAATAGTTATATCGATAAAACAGAACTTTCGTCAGATTTCAACGAATGTAATGGATAAATTTGATTCAACATTCGATCGCTTATCAAAGCAAACTGTCAAAAGCCCTGGGCGTGAACACTGTGAAGGCGCTGAGCCCGAACACAAGATGATATCGTTGCTCTAAATGAGCATCCTTTCAACAGAGGAAGATCAAGAACATATTCAAAAGATAAGATAATAATGGAAAGGAAACAACAAAAACAAAATTACTTGACGAAAGATAAATAAGTAACTCGGAACGGAGCTGGAGGCAAAATCAGAAGCTAATGATAATGAAAGTGAGAGAGAAGGAGAGCGACGCTTGATGGTCATGCATTTATTTTCATTATTTTCATTATTTATCCGGTTTCACTTTTCTGTATTTGACAATTTTTTTAGAGACAAAATTTAACTAAAATATTCTATCCCTTGCATGTCGAAATTCAAATTTTTAGGTTTAATAAACATATTTTGATGGCTAGTCTTTGATATGGCTCAAGGAAAATCAAACTGCAAAGGAATTTTATTAGATTATTATACATTTTTACTGGAATTTAAAACCGTCTTAGCTATAACTATGAAAGCAATAAAACGTTTATTATATACGACATGCTTTTATAATGCAATCGTTTGGCCATATATAAATCTGTTTTTGCCCATAAGAAGGTTTATCTTAGTATGAAAAAATTGTCGAAAGGAAGGACGTGCAAAACTTTTTTTTTTCTGTACACCCAATGAGGATTCTAAAAATAAAACATTTATATTTGCAGGTTTTCAAAATGATATAACTTAAATTCCTCTAACCACCTGTGTAGGTTTGGTACAGAATTAGATCAATTTATCAAGTCTTATAAGCCAAGCAGTGTTGCCGAAGAATGAAGTCAAGTAGAGATGCAGGATTCACCATAAACAAACGGATGAACATTGTAAAATATTTTTTCGGGTTTTTCTTGGCCGATCTGTTTTTAAAAGGTATTATTCATGCTCACCACATATGATTCTGAATCTTTTTAAGTGTTTAATAAACGCAATTCCCCATTTCATGTTACAAACAACTTCTAGAGAATGCACCGAGGTGAATCGCAAATCGTGAAAAGTAATCAAAGTTTTGATATCTTAATATGATTATCAATTCTCTCTTTTCAATGAATTTTCCCGAAATTTGAAAAAAAAAAATAGATAAATAAATAAATAAATAACGGTGCAGATTAAGATCAGTTGTCTAAATCATAATATTTGATGTCTAATTTAAAAGAATATTATAATGTTTTTCCAGTTTGCTCATTGTATCACAAAAAAATAAGTAATACCACACTGCACCGATACTGCTGTAGACAGACGTGAGTTTTACCGCCAAGTGTTTCTGCTCCTCACTGTTCTGTGGAACCAATTTTTCCCGCTCCTATCGTCAACAGCCATGTGACATAAGCTGTTGTGACGACTCGATGACAGACGCGCAGAACAATTCGGCGCGAATCTTGTCGCAGTTCCCACCCACGCTTGCGGCCAGACTAGACTAGGCTAAGACTAGGCTAAGACTAGGCTTAGACCTCAGCAAGACGTGGGGACGGTTTGTCACTTGCTTTGGAAGTTGCCGATTTTGCGCAAGACGAGGCTTAATTAAAGTAATTAATCTCCCCACTATTCATAACAGCAGTCATCACAAAAACAACCGCTTACTTGAGAATATAAAAAACTCTGACCTGACAACTGAATGCACAAATGAACAGCCGCAATTATTTTCTAAGAAATTTATTTTTAACTCTAAGTCTGTGGTATGTTGTGCACGATTACTGAAAAGAAATGACAGGAGCATCACGTTTCTTTGTGGCGCCTCATTAGCTCATTCCCTTGAGGCAGAATGCACCTTGTGTTTGCCTCTCTTCCTAGTCCCTACCCATGTCTGAAATGCATTTAATTTTTTTTGTTTTTTAATTCTGTATATGTGTGTGAGGGTGTGGGTTTGTGGGGGAAGGGTGTGGGGCTAAGTTTAGATTCAGATAAAGATAATAAAATCATAGATCAGGACAATATCGGGAATGTGTATAAAATAAAAGTAAAAGCTAACTTCGAACTATTGTCGTTTCTAAATGAAGGCTTGGATTGAAATGAAGATCTAATTCCATTTCGCTGTCTGAATGTGAACTAACGGATTTTCTGCTGTTCTTATCATTTTCTTGTGGACATTTACCTTTTTCACTTTGGACTCTATAGGGTCCATGGCCACTGCGTTTTTTTTTTTTTTTTTTTTTTTGGAAAGTCGGACGAATGTTTAAGTACTCCGTTTATAATCTTCTTAACTTACTGTAATGATTGAGCATGCTACTTTGGGTTTTTTTTCAATAGATATATCAAATTTTATGCAACATACAAATATCTTTTTTAAACCCTTCTGCACTATTCACTATACCCTTGAGTGTTGAAGTGGTGATAGACAAGACCACACTCATAACAAGATAAAGCCAAAAATTATTCAAATTTATTTGTAAATGGAAGAGAAAGCAACTATCACTCGTCAAATTGAAGGCCTACATTTCGGCGTTAGAGTTTTACCTCGCTACATAGTGTTCAGATCTATGGTGACTGTTCACTTTTTTGGTAACGCTGTATTTGCCAAATTGTGAAACGGGTAGTTCAATTTTATGTACTTGTCTTAGTTCACTGGTGAGATATAACAACCATCACCTATGATGGTAACAATATAATATGAGCTTTTATTTTATTTTTGTTACATTTATTTATTTAATTTCGCACTACAGGTTTCTCTATTCTTTTCCATAATCCAGTCGGAGGGCAGAAAAGTTAATCTCATTATCAGCAAGAGGAAGTACGGCTGAATCTCCCAGATTACCTAACCGTTAAATCACATAACATTGTCACTATATATTACATAGCGATCATGACTTGTGAGTTTATCAAAGCAGCAGTAATAAAGATCCGCTTATGCTGACGGTAGTCCAGTCAGTGCAAAAAAAATATAGTAATAATAATCAAATTCTCGTTGCCTTGGGAGCAAAAAAAGATCTTCCAGCTCACTGTAAAGATATATATATTAATTAATGGAAAAAAGCAGTGTAATAAACAGCAATTGTAATAAGATTCAAACTCACAATACAATTCGCTTGTTTTTTATTAGATCTAGAACTGACCTAATGGGTAACCTTGCCAACATCGTAAAGCCCATAAGTTGCTGAGGCGACAGAAAAATCTGTACGTAAGTCGTAATGATATAAATTTACAAAGGCTAATAAAGCCTCATTACAGTGATACGATGTGTAGGACATAGGACGTTTGTGTAGCCAGCCTTCAACAGCGGACTTCACTTCGACGTCGTTTCTTGTATGTAGCGCCTCTCCAAAACATTATACAAGCGAAAGTCTGACGGCGCCTAATTATGGGAGGTTTCAACACTAATTGCACTCTAAGTATTGGCAATTAGATGGCCTAATGAGAATGGGTCAGTACGGCTTTGACAAGGCAAGGTGAAAATTATTCTCTTTTACAGGCCTTACCACCGACATAGTTCCATAAATTTTGTTTAAAGCACAGGGACAAGAACTTGTATTACCTCATAATAGAGCATAGGTCCACGATAATACTTTGGCTTGATATTTCGTGGGTGCACTCAAACCATTGGATATGGACGCAATCAAACAGTGGGATATGGATTCAATTCAAACTTTAAAACAGAACGACAACTAAATCATCGAAACGGCAATTTTTTGCTCCGTATCACACTGAATATTTCATCCCCCTCTGTACAACGACAATGGGCTCAGCATAAGAGTTTTAAATGTGAACAATGGCACATTAAATTTACTGTTTTTCAGTAAAGTTTTCATTCAATTAAATCACATATCATATCACTTAAGGGAGTAAAAATAGTTGAGTACACAAGATAAAAATGTTGAAGTTGTATTGTATATTGAAAACATGGACTTACATCTACCATATTCCGTAAATGCTACAAGACAAATCCTCATAAAATCTGAAGGCTGCGGTCAAGTGTTAACAGTTACACAGCAATCGCATTGCCATCGGATTAGCCCGAAGATCTAATGAGCCACCATATCCGGTATGATCATTGGTGTACAAGATTGACCAAAACTGATTAATCAAAAGGTTTGAAAGCAAGAGAATCCTGTGGCTGTCGCCTCAAAGTGCACGCTAGTGATGTAACATTATTTTCAAAGACATAGGGCTGATGCAAAAACAGGTAGCCGAGTGATGGGGACAAACTGATATCCCTCTGACACGGATGCTGAAGAATCAAAGGTCAATTCCTACAGAAAAGTATGGCGAGCTTATTGATCCTGTTTTTCCAAATAATTTAAATGTCAAGGCTGGTGTTTAAAAAATCCTTCCGCCTCCCCTCCCCCAAAGAAAAAAAAAAAGATTTTCCATATTTTTATGTGTAAGCCTTTCAAAATGCTCCAGGTCCTTGTATGGAAACAGCATTGTCCCAAGGTACTTTCAAGATGCATTCGTGATAACCTTTACCACTCCGATAATCTCATTCTGATTGCCACTTATGCCACCTAAAAACATTCTACTTTTGAAAATATAACTCACTTCTCCGATAGAGTTGAGTTTATTTTTTTTTTTCATTCTCTATTTCCTATTACAGCAAACAACTTGAATCAGTAAGCATTATTCACAGCATATTTTGTCCACAATTACAGTTTTATTTTCCCATGAGTCGTGCAGACTCAACGGATACCGTGAGGATACGCTCTCTCAAAGCATTATATAGATACACCGTTTCTGTTTCTACGTGAAGGCACCGTATTCAGATAGGACATCATACACTGCATCGGTGCTGACTAGTCATTCCCTTTTTTCTAATGGTATCCCACATAAGTGTCGGAGGAAGAAAACGCAACTAGGAACTAAAGGAAGCACAATGTCACATTGGTTGAGTCAGACATGTTGTATAACCTTTGAATGGGGTTCAATTCATTTTATATAGATTGAGGATTTGGTTGTTTAAGGAGAAACATCATTTTACCTTAAAAGTAAAATTTTTTTTTTATCTGTACAATTGTGACCTAGATCTAGTAAGACAAAGCCTAGATCTAGTAAGCCTAGAGCTAGAATTTCCACGAACTGCGATGCATTTGTCCCCAGTCTCTATCACAATAAAATTTACTTCACGCAGTACTAAAGTACATTTGTGGAAATGTTCCAAAATGTTTTTAGTGTTAGTCACTTTCTCTACGTTTTTTTACAATAAATGCAACATTTATTGTGTAAGTAAACTGAGATTGATACTCCAAATATATAATGGCAAATGGTCAATACCGGATACAGTTTGAACCAAATTTTATGTCAGGACATTTGCAAAGCTACCTACATGTCTACTTTTCGCGCCAAACTGCCTGGTAACGCAGACTCTATCTACCTCCATAGTCTGTCAAAGTGAAAGAATTGTGATGGAAGTTAGCTGTTTAGGAGGAAAAACTTCAACAAGCATCCGACAAAGAACTTCTAAACGTTTCTAAAGAGCAAGCCATAGAACTTCGCACTGTTCTTAGGTGCGCCAGGCGTCTAGGCAGAGGCTTAGAAGATGAGAAAAGAGATCCATCGGCACCCGCGTCAGGTAGCATGAACGGGTCAAACAATATAAACTTTAAATGCTTCAAATATCGTTTGAATATTGTCTTTAGCTGTCCAAAGTTCTTTAAATATATCATATTCATCAACATTACTCGTACAACCCTTATAAAATTAAAGACGTAGATACTAAGGTTGATTCATATGACTGCGTTGTTCGAGGTTTAAAAAAAAACAACTCTCAATTAAACACAGAAAAGTGAATAGCTAGATCTAGATCTAGATTTACATCAAGATTAAGATTTAAATATGCCACTTTATCTAGGTTTGGAATTGGAAAATCGACATCAGGATTTCCTAGAAAAAAAGTTGGATCTGTTCATTTTTTTATCTATAACCAGAATTTTTCAGCATAATGTTTCAAAACGTTATATAGATCAAAGATACAAACGGAAAAGGCGAAAGTTGATTCTCTATTTAAAACCTTAGTTTTCCTCTCAAATCGAGGACATGGTTTGTTCAGATGTAACAGAGAGGAACACAGTTGATCTCTTGTGTGCCTAACTTTATCAGATTTCTCTCTTTGTCTTACTACAAGCGGAATAACCCATTCTACGAACGGCTAAGTAGAACCGTAACACCGTGATTCAGGAGAGAGAGAGAGAGAGAGAGAGAGAGAGAGAGAGAGAGAGAGAGAGAGAGAGAGAGA
>BLXT01001596.1:687045-705696 GCA_019648995.1 Plakobranchus ocellatus
CCCCCCCCCGAGGCTTTCAGCACCAAACATCAAAAGCAAAAAACAAAAAAGAAGCTAAAATCTGGATGTATTTTCCCGGACCCTTTTTCCTTCATTTACACTCTCTCTTCCTCCTCCTCCTCTCCCCCCCTTCAATTTGAGTGTATCTTCTGCACCACACCGACAAAAGAATAACCCAAGAAGTATATAAAAGTGACCTTCTATCAGGACGGCATCTCATCCTGCATGTCAAATTGCTGAGGTACAAAAAAAGAGAAAACCCGCAAACTTCAACCTTTTGAATTATCCAGCTAATTTCTTATTCCAAAAATTTTTTTCCATATAATTTTTTATCCGCCAATGCTTCAAGACAATAGTAGGCTAATCTTGGAAAATCTCACCTTCTACATAAAATCTGAACAATGAGTAACAAAGGGTGGTCGTGCTCATTTTTTTTTTCTTTTCTGTGAACACTTTTTTAGATTAGCGTACTCTGTTATGTTTTCCTAAAGCATCTGGTGTCAACCCTAGGGACCCAACTAGATGTTTTCATTAGAACCTCTACAGTCAAGGCAACTATCAGATTCCCAATAAAGTTCCCTCAGGGTTAGATACTAAAGGGCCAGGTTTATTCCTGGCTGGAGCTCTACAGAGTAAGTTGTGTTATTCGTATCATATGTGTGAGGGTCTGACAGAATCAGCCACTTGGTGAAGGGAAGCCAAACTGAGTTATGAGGCCCAAAACATGAAAAGATGACTACCGCTAAAAAAAAAAAAATAATACTTTCAAACATTGCCTTGTTCTTCGTCCATTCTTCTAAATTATATTTATTTCAAATTTTTTAAAGTATATGGTGTTTGTCACATTTTGAGAGAACTTAAATGCTATTTTCTCAAAATCAATTTTCTTAAATTTTGGACACATAAAAATTCACCAAAAAATCAGAAAATCAACATTTTGAGGTCAAATAACTTTAAAGGTATTCAGAAAACACATCAAAACTCAATTTTGATATACTGATTTTCTCAGACTCACTCACATATGTTCATGAGACCATACAAACACAACTATGTTATGAACATAATGAAAAATGGCATAAAAAAAATTGGACATTTGTATCATAAATATATATATATATATATATATATATATATATATATAGATAGATAGATATATATATACACACATGTATGATTAATCAGATTTGTTTCCCATATGATTGATGTCATTTGAAATATCATCTTTACGCATTTTGGAAATATGTTTATGTGCATGGCAAAGTCTGGTGTGACAAGACACGTGCATTTTCTGAGAGATTCACACAGCTCGAAATTACAAAAATAAATACAAGTGAAGTGGAAGACATTATCCTCGTCACTATAAAGAAACTGGCCATTGCTTAGCTGTGGTAAACCAGAGGATGCCTGCAATTCATACATGAACTTGATGTTTTAAAAGATATAATCTGACCTTTCCACACAAGATGAGTCACTCATAAGAATCGCCTCACAGGATTTTAAGCAAAATATTTGAAAATGATTGGAGCACGGCTGGGAATGGCCAAGCATAAAAAAGACTGAAATTTTACCAAAGGCATGAGCTATAACTTTTTTTTTTCTTTTTCTTTTTTTAAATTAAACGTAAAAATCATAATTAAATTGTAAAAAAAGGTGGAAGCAGTGTTTTGATGAGCGGACGAAAAGGTCATGATACCTAATCTTGTTGAAGATAACAAAAAAAAATTTTTTTTCATTTTTTTTATGTTACATTACAAGTGGTTATACCACGGACATAAGCCAAAACGTTTTTATTTTTTAAAACATTTTCTGCCACTTATTTTGCTCTATGCTCCTGCTCGGCAACTGATGATAAATGACTCATTTCCTGTGGCAAGTCACATGCAGTGCAGTTTCAATAAAAATAGCATACCTTATCATACACCACACACATGTGTAACAGAACACTATTTCCTAGTCAAGTGAACTCGTTACTTGCACTTCAGAATGGATATCTTTGGTTGACTTCAACAGTGTAAAAAATAATATAAGTTCTTTTAAGAAAAAGAAAAAAATAAAAAAAAACAGACAAAGAACGAATGTTCTGAGAATAGTTCCTATGAGTGGGAAGTCAAACTTTCAACATTTTTGACCATTGATAGAAACTAAAACGCACCATTCTGTGAGCTTTGTGATCATGAAAGCTCAATAGCAATATAAAGATTCCATGCCGAGATATAACAATTTAAAGTTGTTTTTGAATGCATTCAAACTTTAAGAATTAATAAATGTTTTTTCCAAAAAAAAATGTTTTAAAATGTTATTCCCAAAGTGTCTCATGTGGCATCCAACTCATTAGAACTGTTCTCAGGACATAAAATTCATAGAAGAATCAGTTTTTTAAAACGTGCAAACTTTCCACATATAATGTACGTATTGAAAGCCGCATACTCAGAACGAGTTACATACTTTAGAAGTGACAATCTTTTTTGAGATTTGAAATGGTGAGCTCTAGAAAGAGCCATGTGTAGCATATGCTTGCTTAAATATATATATAAGATTCTTTACAGTGCATTTAACATTTTTTTACAAGTTTTGCCAACGGGGAGGAAACAACATTAGACATCTTTAGTTTTCAATACTGTGATCTGTCACATCTGACTCATCTACAGTATTTTTCAAGAAACATTTTTTTTTTCTGTACATCATTGTTCACACAAATGCAGGGTCCAAATGAAACCTTTGCAGTAATTTCATCAATTAAATTAATTTGGTTTTTTTTTCACAATGGAATGTCAGTTTAAAAAAATAAAAGAAAAAGAATGCAGAATATTATAGTCTATTTCTTATCAAATACAATAATCGTAAGTAAAATTAACAGCAGTAACCCTTCACCATAATTCACACCAAGTTACAATCAACTGTCAACTATTTACAAGGAGAGGAGATGTGAGTGACTCGACAGGAGCGCAGTAAGAAGTTCAGGCTAATAAGGGAAAGGAAAGTTGATGAAATTCTGTGACTCACATGATATGTAACAATTTTACAAAATAAGACCGAATTGCGAATCTAAAATGTTGATGAAGATTTACATGGGCTTGCCAGACTCATAATGTAAATCCGATGTTTTAAATGACATTTTATCTTCACATAAAGCAAGTTTGAATTAAGTCTAAGAAGTAAAGTGGCTCTTTTGTTTTCATGTAAAGCAAGTGTACAGGGTAAAATGATTTACATCTTTTTGTATAGCAAGCTGTAAAGTCTAAAAGGTAACATGATGCTTATTTCATGTAAAGTAAATTTAAAAAGCATTAAAAGTAAAGGAACTCTGAACTTCAAATACAGCATATTTATGAAGTCTAAAGAGTAAAGTGAATCTTTATCTTCATGTAAAGCAAACTTATAAAGTTGAAAAGGTAAAATAACTTTTATCTTTATGCAAAAATAATGTGAGTCTTGTCTTCATGCACAGAAAGTTTATTAAGTCTGAAGGGTAAAGTGACTCTTGTGTTTATGCATAATTTGTTATAACATCCTAAGAGAAACTTCACTTGATATCACAATAAGAATCTTAAGAGATGAAAAATGAGGCGTTTGCACTACGTGTATGCACATTGTCCATATTTTTCTAGAGCCTGACACAACGGCAACTTGACTTGTTGAGACAGACTTCTACACAAATCATCAAAAAAAGATATGTCAGTGCTAAGAACATCTTTCATCTTGCAGATGAATTTCACAACAGGAACACTGGACAGCAAAGACTAGAAGCCATTTAAAACGATTTGATAAATCTTACAAAATGTTTCTACCTTTTTTTTTTTACTGTTAAAGTGATAACTTTGGCAGAAAACAATTTTCAAAAAGAATCTTAAGGGATTCAGAGACACGAGCAAAATACAATTGTAAAAAATCATCAGTGTATAGAGAGGTAACTTTTTTTTAAAAAAAAAAAAAAAAAAAAAAAAAAACCAAGCAAACGCAATAAAATTATAGCAAAAATTTGAAAAACCAAAAAAAAATTATTGCCTTACATATAAATATTTCAATTTCAATTATTTAACTTTCAATGTAATATCCTTTCAATTACTTCTCTTTTTAAACAGAGAATTTCACTACCTTGTTTTGTTTTACAACACCATCCACTCAAAGCAAAGTTAGGAAAAAATTTATAAGCATAGAATCGCGTTTACAATGCACTGTTTTTTTTTTCTTTTGTTTTTTATTTTGTTTTTTTGTTGTTTTGTTTTTGTTTTGTTTTTTGTTTTNNNGGGGGGGGGGGGGGGGGGGGGCATAAAAAAGTAATAATGTTAGTTCAATGGAAAATGCATGTTGTAAAAACACATAAATATTGCAAATTAATACCATAGAATCACTACTGAGTAGTCTGAAATCAGCAAAGATTCTTTTTTTATATAAGTACACAATAAAGCAAGTAACAGGAAGGATGCACAAAATCATCAATACCTCATTTAAGACTTAAAGAAATAATCATGGATTTATATTACAATCTTGTACAAGAAAATTTGAAATGTTTAAAAGGAAAAATGAAAATCTCCAGTTCAAAAGGAAATCCTCCAAAGCATGTTGAATTTTTGTGTGGGTGAGACCAGATGACTTTTTTTTCCCCCTAAACCTCTTGGCTTTTTTCAGTTCAAAGCTATCTCTTTAAAAAAAAGTTCATGATAACAATCTGGTTCTCTGCTCTCAATTTTTAACATGCTTACTCATCTCAAGGCTACCATATCGTTTGTTCCATAAACATTCTCCTAAAACAATACAAAACTAGTTATAGAATCACCGGGTACAGTTTTGCGTGAATGCTCATCATTGCTTATGGCCACAAAAAATGGATACAGCTCACAACATTTAGAGCTACTTGAAAAGTTAAACAAAACTGAATAAAAACTCAAACATTTCGAGTTACTCTCAAAGATTTAAACAAAAAAAGTTGAAACTCAAGCATTTCGAGCTACTCTCAAAGTCAAACAAAGCTGAGAGTTTAAGAGCAAAAAGCGGAAACAACCAAATCACACATTAATAGAGTTGTAAACAAATGGTTCATTTTGAAACATTGGTCGGCGATCTGCGCCAAGAACCAGCGCATTACGCCCCACAAAAACTTACCTTGTTCGATGTTGGCAAAAGCAAAAGAAACAGATCTTGAGTTGACAAAAAAGTGTAGAATGGGTTCGAACGGATGAAACAGAAACAACCAGATTTATTTTCACAACCAGAATACCGATCTACAAACAAAAGCGCCGCTGAAAACAGAATGAGCGGCATTCAGAAGTTTCTAACAAGGAATAAGTCTGCAACTGGCACAACCGTGGTGGTTTAATTGTGCATGGAGCTATGGTTTTTTTATTATTTCTCCGTTTTGATTTTTCCTTTCTCTCTCTCTCTCTTATTTTGTTTTTCTCATCAATTTATTGATTCTCTCAAATATTTAAAATCCATTCACTATCTTACTGTTGGCATTATAATAATATCCCTCTCATATGATGACCAAGCTCTTTACTAACAGAAGATTTTACGATAGCTTGGAAAAACCAAAGTCTGTTTTTAAAAAGGCAGACAAACAAAAGCAGCGCTTACAAAAGGCCATCTAAATCTAATTCCTGTCAATTTCCATCAATTTTCCACCTAAATAATCCCACTATAAACTTTTAATTGCTTTCACAGGTCTGAAAGGTTATTTAAATTCAATGTCGGAAAACAAAATTTCATGCCGACTAGAACTACTTGTCTCGCCCTAGATCTCTAGCTAGTCCACCTTTCCTATATGTTTTGCTAGGGGGCTATAAACAGATTAAGTTTCTCCACTTGATTTAAAACATATCTATTGTATACCATTTCCCTATGTAAATATTCACATAATGCAATGCCTAGATCATACCAAAGATGTTAAATGATACCAAAAAAACAAAAGTGATCACAAAATTTAAAAATATATTCTCTACAACATAAAAATAAACAGCAGGAATTATCATCTAACAATAGATGTTTCACTCAGTCTTCGCACAGCATCTCAGCCATCTGGATCTTCACTTCTTGTCTCTATTGCTCTCTGCTCTCAATGATGTTACATAATACTATTCTATCTTGTCTTGTATATTCTTTGATGTTACCTAAATATCACATCTTAGGTCTTCCTTTTCCCCGCCATTTTCTATAATACATGACATAATGTTTTTTAAACTATCAGATCAGAGCTGTGAAAGAGGATTTAGGATTTAACTTAGATCACACTTGGGAAACTGCACGACTATTTTGGCTTTTCTGCATAAAGATTGTTTCTCACAGATTGCTACTTGACAGAAATATTGGGTCTGAATTTTACACAAACATATAACAAGTGGTCTTAGTAGTTGTTTTCACTTTTCGAAGTTCTTTTCTTTTTTTGCTGTAAATTATTTCACCTTTTTAACCAAATTCATAGACTTACTCTCTTAACCATGGCAAGCATAAAAGACTCTTAAGTTTGGGGGGTGGGGGGGGTGTTTTAAAGAAGGAACCGGTGTGTTTTCCTCTTTCATTCTTTTGTGTAGATAGTTTAAACTGTTCTTTAATAAAGCAGGCATGAAAATAAATTTGGTAAACATTTGAGGAATTTTAAGTGAAAAAAGTCACCAAAGAATAAATTATTGCACATTACAAATAAAACTACAAGCAAGAGGTTTTGTGCAGCTCTGAAAGCTACTGTGATATCATTTACTCAGCCTAACATATTTAGCAATACTAAAGAGCTAGTACAAAGCAGCTAAGCTATCCTTTTCTTGGTTTCTCATCTCTTTTCTTATTATTCACGCAGTGGAGGACACATATTGTCTGTTCTGCAGAAGCTGTCCCTCATGTTTTATCACTTGCAGCTGAAACGGAATTTCTACAATTGTAGGACAGCAACAAAAAATTCAAACATCAAAGAAATAATATATACAAAATGTTGGACATATTGTGCATTAGTAAATATTATGTACAAACAAATTATTGTTCTTTTGAAGATCCGGAGCTACAGAGACAGCAGATACTTCCACTTCTTTCCAGTTTGTTTTCTATGAGTTATTCAAACATTATTTGTGCCATACAGGTGGCAGTGGTAACTGGTCTCTTCTTTTAATTTTTTTTTTTTTTAACTTTTCTTCCTCCTCAAATACTCACAATCCTGCTTTATAATGCATTTCTCTCTTTGTGCTAGCAATCCACTTTAGTCAACTTGCTTTCAAGTTTTTTACATCCCTGCTATTTATTAATTTCAAAAGATGTATACATACTTCTGTATTATGTTTCAAAAAAAATTTTTTTTTTTTTTAATGAGAAAATGCTCTCACAAAAAATAAAACAAAAATATCTTGTCAGATTAAACTGTACATCAAAATACGAAAAATTTTCATTGAGGATGATAACTGCTAGTGTACCACTCCCACAGAGTAACTCCGATTGCCGCTCCATATGTGAGTCATCCAAGGTAAATCAGGCACAGGTTGCTGTGAGTAATTTTACACTAAAACCTTTTTAATAATTTTCATTCATTCTAAAAGTTTATAAAAATTACATCTTTAAATTTGCATATAGTTTGACCAAAATGAGGAAAGAGACATCAGGTTGTTTTTTTTTTCTATTGTTTATAACAGAATCAAATATATTTTAAAAATGATGATCATAAATCAATCTATCTGAAATGTGACTTCTGCCTGATTCACTTTGGTTGCCTCACATATGTGTTCAGCCAATAAGAGCAGAAACATAACTCAATTGGAGAGACTTTTGTATGAGCCAAATATGACAGAAGATCATCAAAAATCATTTAAAAGCGCTAAAAAACAGACGAGCCTAAACATAATTAAGATGGGAACAACATCAGTCCACACAGATGTTCTGAAGTGGAGCTTGGACAAAAGCGGACAGCTCGAAATAAATTACTACTGATATTTTACAGGTGAATCATCACAGTAATATCATAAACAATCCTCAATAACAAACAAAACTACTATATACATCTTGTGGTTTCAGTTCATTCCACTGATAAATACTTCAAAGCTCTTATGCCGTATTTTTTGGACAAATCTCTCTGGAACTCTCCCTTGAGTATTTTTAAGCACCTGAAAAGCACAGAGAAAAATTTATAAGACTTTCTTAAAAAAAAAAAAACAAAAAAAACATGCATTTTAACCAGAAAGTTCAGTTTTGTTCCACCCCTTTTATTAGATTTTTTTCTTGAAAAAAAATAAACCACATGACTTATGATTAGTGCAGATTAGAAAGGAGATTGATATGAACACTAAACTAAATATCAAATTTAGTCTCTGTTGAATTCAGTTTTGCAATTCACAATAGTTTTGTATATCTTTGTTAAGCACTTAAAAGAGTTCTGTAAATTTCATCCCTATCCCTCTAGGTAAATGAACGACTCTAAATAGAAAATTTTAAAACTAAGTATTGGTTTAGACGCATAATATAGAATATAATTTTCATACATTAGCACTAATAAGAGAAATATAGTTGCAGCTTGAGATAGTATGGAGTATGGTTTCCTCAAATCAGCATTATTAAGAGCAATATAATTACAGTTTGAGATAAACTCAAAGTATGGAGTACAGTTTCCTAAGATTAGCCTTATTTAGAACAACATAGTTACAGCTTGAGATTCAAAATCACAACAGATCAGTGTATGCTGTGTCCTCTTCAAGTACCAGATCTGAATCAGCCAATTATATTCCTCTGCTAATATAATCTGCCTAACTTTTCTATTCTTTGGAGTAAAAAAAAAAAAAAAAAAGACAAAAACTCATTTTTTTGTGTATATAAAAAAACTTACTTTCTATACAGTGAACTGGACCTGAATTTGGCAATGTCGAAGCTTGGAGCATGAGGCATATGAATAATGAATGCATTTGGAAGCACCAAAAACTCATAGCTGTGGAGGAAAGTTTGATAAGAGTTGTGATTCATGACAATAAAATAGATAAAAAGTGACAGACTAAACAATGAGGCCTAAGTTAAAATATAATGATGGATAACCACGATATGAGAGATTATGTGTATGGCAAAATAGGCCCTATGCTTTCTAAGGATCATTAAGTATAGACTTCAAGTACATCAAACATTGCTAGATTTTCCCAAAGATTGTGAGAAAACTTGATTGTAAAAAGCTTGAGAACTAGTATAAATGTTTCAATTTTTTTGCTTTTTCTGTGAAGTTTGAAATTGTGCAAACTGGATGGGGCCGAGTTTATTCCGGGTAAGATATGGAATTTTTAACGATGGTAACAACAAGAACTTACTTTTGAGCATCAAGCTCCATGATATGTGAGACTTTGTTCCAGCCAAAGCCTAGGAACCTTGAGTCAAATTTAGGAATGTCTTTATGTACAACCACATAGGGTTCAAAATCTTGCACCCATGGGACCTGCACACAGCAAAACAAAAATAGCGAAACTAATATAAGACATACACCGATTCATGGTTCATAGCATGGAAAGCTTGAAAACTCATATCAGCTAAATGAAAGAATGATTTAAAAGATTAACATAATGCAATACAGGGCCACCTATGTAAAGGGATTTTGTTTAAATTTGTATTACTGAGACTGGTTGTTTTTACAATTTTACGCTATAACACACAAAAAAAAAAACCTCCTTACCCATGCTCACATACTTGGGGAATTTAACCATTTTATTTTTTAGTATTTGTAATCTCAATAGGTAATTATAAATGGGCACGATCACCAATTGGGAAGCACAAATATTTTACACTGACAAAAGCCATTTTGGCGAAGCAATTTCACTTTTATTTACTATTAATTTACCTTGTGAGTACCGTTTAGTGTCATATATAATGTGCAGTTGGCAACTGTTTACTTTATTGGTACTTAATCTTACTGTACAAGAACTTGAAGTTGGTTGTGGTAAACGCAATCGCTCGAAGCTTAAAGAAAAAAGGCTCTTTATTTGCTGCAGCAAATTAAAAAGCAGTATTGTCTGCAGACTTAACAATAACAATACTGCCTTTCATTTGACTACAGGAGTAATCCAGCTCAAAGGAGTGGGGAGATGTTGATTCATGTTGCTTTACATAATTATAGCCAATGCCTCTTGAGACATATGTCACAATCTCTGACTGGTATTTTCAGATGTACAAAAAACTGTCAAAATTTCTACTGCAGAAGAAAAAATTTCAGAGCCTCTCTCACCACATATGGCGTGGTTGCTGTTCTCCACTTGGCATAATTTGTGGGTGCGTGACCTTTCGCCCAGACATGATATCTATAAAGGAACGAAAAATATGTGAAAATTTTCAAAATTTTACAATTTTAGAGTTTTGAACTAAGAGACATCGAATTAAAAATAAATAAATTGTAAAAAAAAAAACAAAAAAAAAAACATAGAATCTGCGTACATAAAATAAATTACTTGTAGGCTACTTTAAAGTATGATATCAGAAAAAAAATATTACTAGCTAAAAGAGAAACAGCTGTTTGTCTGCAGCAGAGATGGAAGGCAAATTATTCCCATATGGTTGGAGATTTAAAAAAAAAAAAAAAAGATTTTGCACATTTCATACAGTTAAACTTTTGAAATTCATAAACAGATATTTTTCAACATCCTCAGTCATGCTCAACGTCAACTATTTTCTGATAAATGCTTCATTTCTTGAGAGAGAATCAAATATTTTCTGGTCAATACACTGATACAATGAGTAAACACAGTTATTTTTTTCTTAAGTGTGTCCATACATACCTGAAGGTAAACAAAGTGCCCATGTCAAGCATTGAAAGCAGTTCAGTTTTAGACTTGGGAAATTCAAGACGATAACGCTGAGTCTCAAAGGCAGGAACTACCAAGGCCTGCAAAAACCAAGATGCAATCAAACAAAATTAACACAATGATAGAAAAAAATTAAATTATGGAGGATGGTGAAAAGCCTTTGGCAGTTTTTTTAATGATTGAATTGAGATTACACGAGCTCATTTTTTTTTTTTTTTGAGAATGTCCTTTACTCACATTAACAGAAAAGAGCTAAGTAATTTTTCAATTCAGACTTTCAAGATCAATTTTGATACTGAATCAAGTCCACTTTCCTCAGTGGGTGAAGAGCATGGAGCACATAACTGCAAACCCATTGGATAAAATCAAATGGCTCAATGAAACAATATATCTCCCTTTACCCCACCCCTCAATCTACAAAGTCAACACAACATATTCTAACCAGTCCAAATGAGCATTTGGATTGCTCCATTTTGGACACTTTAAATCACTGATTTAACCTAAAACTCCATTCTACTGCCTTTGCAATGCTGAAGATAGGAAAAAAAAGACATATGTTCATTTTGTGAAAAGTTATAAGAAATTCAATTTTAGAAAAATACATTATAAAGAGGATGAAAAAATAATCTGCTTTCACTAGCTTTTTCTCTAACATGTCACTAGTGACATCCTATTCACTTAGATTGGTCACGAGACACACTTCTCTAGAAACAATCAAAGATTATCGATAGAAAATGCATGGTCTGAGGATATTGTAGATTCACTAGCAAGTGCTAAGCTATATAAATCAACCAATTATATCTACCTCTAAGTTCCCAGTAAGAAAACTACAAAATTATTTGTAATAACCTTTTTCTTATTGGCCATATCCGTCATTGGAATGGCTTTTTTCAAGTACTCGTAGAGTCCATACATGGGCAGAAAATCAATGTCTGAGAGGAACATGTAAGGAGTGCGGACTTGAGACATGGCCACATTGCGGAGATAATTCACTGGGTAAAATTGCTGGGGGGGAGGGGGAAGAACAAAAAGAAAAATACACAAAAGTAAAGCTCTAGACAAAATGTAAGGCATTGTAAAATGAGAATAGATATACAGAGACAAAAGACTAACTGTTGCCATTTTTTTTCGATCATAAATCTTGTGGTCTTTTGTTTTCTGCTGGTTTTTTCTTATCATTATTAATCTGAGTGCCCTCTCCCTTATTCAATATTCTGATCATTATATAAATATCTTTGAGTTCTATGTCTTAGTATATAAATCGCATTTACTTTCTATCTTGCTTCTTGTCAGATGAAATAAAACTGTCAACATTTATAAACTAATTGTAAAACATGGTCTGCCTTAATGATCTACATCAGACTTGAGTGAAATTGAACTACTGCATAAATTTGATAATCTGCTAAGACCAAATAGGCTTATTCTTTGTTTCTGTAAGACCAAATAGGCTTATTCTTTGTTTCTGTGGGCCGGCAAAGGAAACAAATGTTATCTCCAAAATATCTTCTTTTATAGAGCATCTAGGGTAAAATAAGACAATTTTTATTTCAAAACATCCCTAAAATGGAAAGAAAAATTGCAGATTAAAAGGTAGCACCTCAATGCATACCCAAAAGTTCTACTCAATCAAACCTATACACAGAGCAAACTTAAGTTCAAAATCAATCTGTAAAATTATAGTCGAAATAGCCATGTTCACCAAAAAACTATTGAACTCAATATCACTCATGAATAGAGACTTAGTTGAACAAATTTGATTTAACATAGCCCAAATATCTTTCCTCCATAATAGCTTTGTATCTATAAAATACTATATATTAATATACATATATATATATATTTAAAACATTCAATAAATGGACCAAGTATAGTACTCGTCTTACTCACTCACCCCTTCTCTATAGACAATGTGGTATCCTATATTTTTACGCCCCATGATTGTGTCTGAGCCCATGGCGAAGCGTAGAAACTGCTGGGCCTCGGCATCAGACATGTAGAGAGCCACCTCAATGGGACCCTCCCAGTGCTTGCAGATCATTTCCAGCATCTGAATGGAGGGGGTCAGCATTAAAACAGCATTGAACAAGAGGGAATGTAACATGAGAGAATTAAAATCACGCAGTTTAAAAAAAAAAAAAAAAACTTTCAAAATAATCTGGTTTTTTTAGTACTACATGAAAAAATACACCACTTTTAGATACTGTTATTCATGAAAGATAAAAAGGGAAGTGGGGGAGAACTTCATTTTTTGCTTGTTGTCGCAAAAAAAAAAAAAAAAAAGAAAAAGAATAAATTTAATTTTTGGGGGGGAAATTCTATCATTATTAATCTTCTTCGAGTTTTATTTGGTTTTTATTTACCACATTTTACTAAAAAATTTGTAGATCAAGGTCCATTAAAATATACTCTGACCAGTGAGCAGTTTAAAAGCTGATAGGGGAGAAAGGTTTCAAATTTGCCTTTTATAATATCATAAATATAGATTACAAGACAAAGGCAAAAATCAAACCAAAAAAAGACAAACAGAAAATCTGGTAAGCTGTTTTATAATTATTTTGTCATCTTGGTCTTCTCTTCTATATAAGGTGATGACCGTCTCTCTCACTCTTGCCTTGGTTTCGTTCAAAAAGGAGCATTGTACAAAAGCTTGACAAAAATAAATTCAATTGTGTTGAAAAAACTGCTGAACCAGTGACTCAATGAATTTAAAAAAAAATAAATTTTGTAGCGTGTTTTATATAAGGTCACATGTTAATCATAGGTCGCTTTATTTCACGACGTCTTATTACTTAGCAATATCTGACTAACTTTAAAATTATGTTTCGTACAGAACTTAAGTTGCTAACCTGTAGCCTATCCATAGACAGCTGTAAAACTAGAGTTACATCACTGTCACTACCATCACTGTCCTCCCTATGATCCAGATAATAGAGGTGAGTGCGGTGAATTAGTTCTCGCTCTGCTCGGAAATCGTAGCAGTCGTCATCTTCAAACTGGTTGCTTGTCTGCAGATATAACATAAAGAAACCACTTAATTGCAGGCTACTTAACTTTTCAATTGTCTACTGCTCTTATTATTATTACTGATTTTCTCTTTTTTTTCTTTTAAGCAAAGATAAGCGAATCACCTAAATGAAAGTAAACTTACAGTCATGCAAAGTCAAAATCTATCTGAGCCTGCAGTTTCTACTAAAAAAATTGAATCGATATTTGGAAATTGAAACTTCTTTAAATGCAAGCTAATCATATTTATATATAATTATATAGATAGGTAAAAATGCAGTTACAGAACTTACTGTATTGTCAAAAATATGTTATTTCCACATTTAACTCCAAAAAAGTTTGATTATTTACATGGTGTTTCACCAATACTCTGCAACTGCATGCAGCATTTGAGATTTGTGGGAAAATATAGTCATGATCCTTCACTCTATGTGGACAGTCAAAACTTATACTTTCTATAAATTGCATTGTCAATTCCAAATGTTAGCATATTTAAATATTCTGTATTGAAGCAATGCATTAGCAGAAAATTTGAAGTGATAAAATACTTGCAAAGTTGAAAAAAACAATTTCTTCAGAATGTTATTGGTTTTTGTAAGAATATATGATTGGAAACTAATCCTTAGATAATCTCATTCTTACATCAGTGTAGACATAAGAAAATACAATGCTCTTTTGATTTAAAAAAAGAAAAAACTTTTTCAGACAAGATTCAATAAATGTTAATTGTTAATTTGATTTGAAAAAGCAGTAATAGGCTCACCACGATATCTTGGGTCTGATTGGATGTCCCATTGGAGCAACCAAACAACTGACGCCTTAGCAGGTTTCCGTCGTACTCCAGGAAAGTGAGATACATGTTGCGGAAAAACTCCACGTGTTTGTTTTTCACCTTCAACTTCATAGGGGAGTTCCAGTGAATAATCTGTTTGGAGCCGGACCCATCATGAACATTGTATTTTATTGGTGAATTACATGTTTGGAGCCAGACCCATCATGAACATTGTATTTTATTGGTGAATTACATGGTTGGAGCCAGACCCATCATGAACATTGTATTTTATTGGTGAATTACATGTTTGGAGCCGGACGCATCATCAATATTGTATTTTATTGGTGAATTACATGTTTGGAGCCGGACCCATCATTTTAATTTGAAGCACAAGATCTTCAGACCAAAAAAGGTAAATTATAAATTTATATAGCTTTAAGTTAAACCTATAAAACCCCTTAAATTAGATTGGTGCCCAAAGCCAGCACAAGAATTTTGAAGTCATCATAAATTCTGCACAAACAAAACCAGAAATATCACAATCATTACACTTTTGCATATATAGTCTCCTTTGAAATCAACAGATACCAAGGATTATTCCTAATAGGTGTATTTTTTAACTGTTTTTATTTGTGAAAACCCATTTTCACTTTCACATTTCACAACAACCTATTCCATTCATTTAAGACTATGAGGAAAGAAAGCTCCTTCAAATCAGCCTAAATTTATCAGCAAGAAATATCGGCTATATCTCAGCCACTGCGCTCACCTTCAAATCTGAAGCTTCACTGTAGCACTGCTCACTCTGTGTGTTCATACTCAGCTGGACATTCCACTGGCACGGCAGCTTGTAGACCAGGTAGTCATGCTGTTTGATCACAGCGTTAAATATATCCTACAGAATTCAAGAAAATATTAAAAAGAAAAAATCTTTACCACACATTATCATTATTACATTATGTAAAAAGACATGGTTTCAGCATTTCATTATAGGCAGAAGAGGCCTTAGACCAGGTAGTCATGCTGTTTGATCAGAGCATTAAATACACCCTACAGGATTCACAGTGGAAAATCATTATTACAGTGAATATTTAGCTTAGATAAAGCCAGTTTAACCCTTTAGCTCTGCAATTTTTAGAGGCCATGTGAGCTGCCAATCATAAATAAAATTTTATTAAAAGTTTATATGACCTTCATAGGCCTTTTCTCTGTCCTTTTTTCTTTTGACTAAATTCCAAAAAAATCCGGCTTGGAAGCTAATTCAATGCAACTTCATAGACCTTAATTCTTTTATTCCAATCTATCAACAGCACAATATTTACTTGATCAGCCAGAGAAACAGATAACATCGCCATTAGTTCTTTCTCAGCAATATGACGCCACATTTGCATCCAGCCTAAGTCACGCAGCCTCTTCAAGTCCAGAAGAATGACACCAGTGTTGAAGCCACGCCCCTAGAAAAAAAATTCATATTTCAGTTAGTGTCGGTGCATGGGTCATTTTTGTTTCTAGTAATTATTTGTAATTACAAATTATTAATTGCACAGCACAGCCTCCAGACATATTATAGTCCTGCATCACGATTCAAGTTATTGAGCTATTTGAATAAAACTTAGAAATCTTAAACCAAATAAATTGAAATCACCCACAGCTTTACCTATAAAAAGTTTAGGGCGTGGATATCAAAACTTCAGTACATAGAGAAATCGGTCATTTCACCCTTGTGATTTCAGGTTTTCATTTTTTTTTTTAATTATTTTGATCAGCAACACAACTCATATACGATCTAAAATCTAAAAAAAAATTACAAAAACGTTTTTATAATTAGAATTCAGCCTCACTTGATTCTCTATGATTGTGTGCCATTAATGTAACTCTGTGTTTGAAAAAACTGCCACAGATTTCAAACTTTAGCTCAAAATCTGGGTTTTAATAACTTTTTTTTTCAAAGTCATAAAACGCATTTGAAATATATTATATACTTCACATAAATTCTAATTAAATGATCAAATAAAATTTGTAATTAGTTTGCACCCAGCTCAATTTTTTTTTTTTATACATAATTGAATATTAAAACACAATCATAGTTGAATAAAAAAACTTACCAGAGCTGGCCAAGGTCTGTGGTTTTTCCATAACTTTCCCAGATACCAATCACTCTGATTTTCAACCAGCCCTATCGCCTTATAAAAAATAGACAGAAAATAAGTAATGATGTTAAACTACACAAATTTTAATATTTATCCCAACTTGTACCACAAATGTTTTCTATCCAGATATGTATTGCATTCTTTCATTGAAATAGATTCTATTTTTTTCTGACATTACACAAAAATGGTGAAAAAAAGTAACAAGAGAGCCAGATATGGCCTATGCAGAATTTGTACATCAAAGTTTTGAAATTTCTTCCTTTTTGTTTGTTTCATTGACTTCTTTTTTGAAGGTCCTTCAAGTAAGGTAAGATTTTTCAAATAGCATGTTGAAATAATTTAAGGATTTGAAAAATAAAAAAGGTTCAGTTGCAGATTTTGTCACACTCTCTGATCTTTATGAGATCTGAATGTTTCTCACATACTTTCAGTTTTTCAATTTTTGCTTATCTTATTAATTTAAATGAGCAAGCAGTTGGCTATGGCAAAATTTCAATAATTAAGCTTGATTAAAATACACAAAAAAGAAATTAAATAAAATATTTCAGTAGCATCATCTCGAAAGGATAAAAGAAAAAAACATTGCATACCTGCTTTCCTCTTAAAACCCTAAAGATTTTCCACAACTCAGCAATGTCTGTAGAAAAAGTGACATCAGTGTCTAAGACTATGACCTGGGGAGTAAAACACAGGTTGTTTTCTTTACTCTGGTGGCTAATCTTGCTCAACAGGAAAATCATATTATCTTTTTCTTGAAAGATACAAGCGTTCCTTCATAAAGTGGGGTATTTTACAGGAGGAAGATTTGTTATGAATGAAGGTACAACTAGTATAAATAATTCTTAACATTTTATACCCAAATCCTGTGAAAAGGCTACAAGATTCCAGCAGTGATTGATATAAATGAATCCCATTGTAGGGTGGCTCTTCAATAAATTTTGTGGATTTTTTTTTTTTAATTTCTATGGCTGTTGTTTTTTTGTTCACTAAAAACATCTACTCTTGTCGTTCCACTACACACATCAATAATTTCTTTAATTTAGGGTCAACACAAAAGAGAATAAGTTTGAAAGATACAGGTTTATAAAGTGTATTTTCTAAACAAGGCATCAATCACTAAGTGAGCATTTTTACTGTAAAATTATGGGTGTTAAGATCATTCCTGATTGCCCAGTCAATGTTGTGCCAGTGACAAGTGATTCCTGCCACTGACAGACCATAAAGTAGGGATCTAACTGCTCTAGTAACTGTCAAAACAGGCATCAAACTAAGGGACAAATTCTTCAAAGGTGTTTTAAATTAAAATCTTGAAGAATTTACCTAAGCAAAAAACAGAATTAATTTGTTTTTTCAAGTTGCAGAGAATGAAGGGGAAAACACAAAATGTGCTTATAAAGTTACACAGACAGCAAGTTTATTTTGATATTTTGTCAGACAAGTCACTAGTTTTTTAAAAAAGATAGACATAAATTTTGCTGCTCTTAGAAATACATAGATCTGAGACTCTGAAGTATCTGTCGAAATCAAATTTTAAATTCTATATGGTTCAATGTCTTACAACCAGAAGCATTCTGCCACAGAAAAAAGTGTTATTGACATAAATACAGCCTTCTTACTTCTCATAACTTTGACATCTATGCTGGGTTTCTTTACAATGTAGTAAATCCACTTTTGCAAAGATATACTGGATGCAAAAACATGTAATTTTGTGGCAAAACTACACAAATGTTGCAGAGAACAAATTTCATTAAAAGGGATTGGAAAAAGATTTTTTGTTTTCTTCTTTTTTTAAATCTTGAAAAAGAGGTTTATGCTTCTTAGACTCAGCATACTCTACACAATTTTTTTTATCAGTAAAGTTACTAAAGTAGAAGATGTTTTCCTTAAGTAAATAATCTTAGTACAATGCAATCATTTATATAAGTTTAAGCAAGCTAACAGCTATCAAATGAAAAGAATTCTTTTATTTTTATTTTTTTTTTTT
>BLXT01001596.1:705718-723504 GCA_019648995.1 Plakobranchus ocellatus
GGGGGGGGGGAAACATATTATCTCATCTTATTTTATTTTTTTTTATAAAATATACCAACAAAAACAACAAATACCTTGTGCATGGTTTCGGGCAAAGTTTTTGGTAAAGTAAGTTTCATCAAGCCGTACACACCAGAGTAATGGGTGTTGGGGATCCAGGCTATGTCAGGCTGGTAAGAAATATATAAGAGATTTTGCTAGGTTGGCTCTAATATCAACTCATTAATCAATTTTTCTCTCTCTCAGTTTTCGCCAGGCCATACTTTCGCCACCTTCAGTTTTCTTTTCTATTTCTTTTGTGAGTCTTCATAAAGACCTAATTTTGACACTGAGTCATGACAGCAAATATAATGTAATGGTTACTTGCATAAATAGTTTTAAAAATTTTTTTAGTCTGTTTTTGAGTATTATAGCAAATAATTTACGTGAAAAAAATTTTAAGTAAATCATGCAGATGAAAGTATAGTTACAAATCATAAGTACGGTGCAGTTAAAAACTAATGCATAACATTTTTACTCATAAACAGAAGACAAACTAATTCAAATTAAGAAAATAAGATTTGGTTTGGTCTTACGCATAAAGCCTGTTGATGAAAAGATGGTCTCAGGCTTTTAAACTCTTGTTTAACCGCAGTCTTTACAGCATCCAAGACAAGATCCCCCCACCTCTTTTTCCACTCACACACACACACATAGCACAACAATTTTTGTTTATTTACCTTAACAGAATCTGCGTTGTAGAAGCTGACTTGAACTGTAAATGAAAAAAAATATTTAAAAAAAACAGGAATCACAGAATGGGAGAACAGAAATGAATGAGTGTTGTTATCACAAAAAAAAACAAAAAAAAAAATGAGAAATTTTGAGGAGGATCAAATGAAATCAATAAGGATACAATTGTTGTGCATTACTTAATTTTTTTTTTTATATATACAAGGTGTACTACAATCTCTGTTGAGCCTAATAGTGCTGGATAGAAATAATAATCTGTCCATGGTGTTTCCTAAGTTGCATTAAGTTTATTTTTCCCATGGCTAATTTTTTCTCTAGAACATCTCATATTATGGTGACTATTCAAATGATCTGACTTTTTTTTTTTTTTTTTGGCCTTTTTAAGAATTGACTATTCTAATGTATTTTATTTTTGTTTTTTTTGGTTTTTTTGGCCTGTTTAAGAATTTTGAAAATATCACTTGGACATCTCCATATGGTTTACTTTTGTTCCCCAATTAAGGGTATTTTTGCTCTATAAATTCAGCAGCTTTCTTATCAGTTTAAGGATAAAAATGTTTAACTTGTACATTTGCATCAACTGCAAGACACAAGATAAAGACTTCTTTGTTCATATTTTCTGATTTCCTACGACAATTGTGGAGACAAACCTTCTGCAACACTCCATGTTTCAAATAATTTAGTAAGAATCGTTTCAGCAACCTCATCCGACAGGAAGTGGAAATGGAGAGGGTTGCGTCGATAAAAGAGGACAGATTTTATGAGGGTGACAACATCTCTGGTGGCGTTGTGGCCTGCACATACTATGGCGATGTTTATAACCTAAGGGTATAAAAAAAAAACAAAAAGAAAACATTGAAACATTGTTACCATTAGAATCACATGATTTGAAACAACATTTTTTTTTCTCATGTCAAAAAGACAAAAACCACCACCAATATATCTAAAGCTAAGACTATTTTTTTTCCTCTGCCCTGTTAATAATTTATCATAAATCTGCTTGAAAACCACTGACCTTGTTTTGAATTAGTAAAGGAAATAAATAGATTCACAATGCCCCTTTTCAGAGTATTGCATCTTGAAATATCAACTAAATGCTGCATTAAATAGTGCCTAAATACTCATCATCTGCAAGAAATTAAATTTACATATTATATGTTTTTCATCTTCAAAAAGCTAGCTTTTAGAGGACATAGTTCAATCCATTTTGCCATTCATTTCTCCCTATTCATATATATGCCTTCAAGAAACCTAAATTGTTGCAACTTTCTTATTCAAATTCTGTGGATGAATTTTTCTTTGGCCACCTCACTTTGAATCTAGAATAAATAACATCCCCAGAAATAAGATATGAATTTAGCAGGCTCTCACCTCACACTTTGGAATGTCTGGTTCAGCATTAATACATTTAATTTTAGCAAGAGACCCTGATTCATTTGCTGCTGCTACCGCCATCTGTAACTTCAGCATCTGATATTCGTTTTTACTGGGGAAAGTAAGGGGGGGAGGGGAGAATCATAACTCAATTCATACTCTGAAAATATCGTCTCTTACAAGATATCTAAGCATTCATACATTCATTGGCATATTTGTAGAAATCCTATAGATAGGCTTACACAGATCATGTTTTCTGGTTCTAAATTAATAAAAAGTAATACTTAAAAATGAAATGATAAAAATCTAATGCAAATACTTTTTGATTGACCAGCAATCAATGACCTGTATAACATGCTCAATAAACTTTCTGATCTACCTTAATGCACTAATTAGCTCTTTTTTTTTTATAAATAACAGATAATCAGATTAGTTTCAATTCTGAGACTGCAATTACCTCAGCTGTTTTCTGAGGGCTGAGTTTTGGTCCTCCACTTCATGTAACCTTGCCAGTAATCTTACACTGTCTGTGGCAATGTCTGGTTTCACTTCATAAGCACTGTATGCCTCTCCTGCAGATAATTGAGTTAGAGCAGAAACGAAAATTCAATGAACTTCCCATACGCAGTTCTACACAAATTTCTAAACCATAACAGTTTTGACTTTTAACAGTATAAAATAGCTAAGCATACATTGACAACCGTCACTGGGCATGAGCTGTTTTTTCAGTACAATGGTAAACTGTCATCCTCGCACATATGAGATTTTCATTAAAGATAAGTTATACATAATACTGAATAAACATTCTGTATCTGCTTCAGATGAACGATCCTGGAATAATTTCTCTATGACTATCATTATTATTAATATTTGTTTTCTTTAGAAAAATTAATTTACTAGTGCTGAAAATAAATTTTTCATGAAACAATTTTTGTATTCACAGAGCAACATTATTGCTATCAAAAATACCTCACCTGGGAATGGCTCTGAGTGAATTAAGTGTTATGGACTTCTTAAAATTCAAACAATAAAGATTATAACTCAGTATCTTTTAATTTCCTTTCCTTACACTAAAGTTATTTATTTCTCCGTCATCAATAAAAGGCAAAAATGTAAGACTGAAAACTGAAAATTTATTGTCAGGTAAATATTCAACCAGAGATTCATTTTAAAAGATGAAGAGTAGGCCACAGGAAACACATTTGGAAACACTCACCATTTTCACTTGCAAGCATGTAGAGCATAAATGCCACTGGAAAAGCCCCCAGGACTAACAGTGCAATGAGTATTTTCTTGCGAGGCCGAAACATCTGAAAAAAATTTTGATTTCATCATTGAAAATCAAATTCAAATGTATATCATTATTATTTCTAAAATTTTCAGATAATACACAACTGCTTAAAGACCAGAATGCTTAAAAATTATGAGCAAATTTTGAAAAAAAAACAAACAAACAAACAAAGAACTTTTTATTCTTTTCTAATATTTGAATTCACTTATTCTTCCTAGGTGGGAGGGATTATTTAGGGTCTCTGATTTTAGCATTGATCCAAAAATAAAGATTATCACAAATATAATAGTCTCTAAAATGACAAGAAAAAAAAAACAGATTGCTTACACAAGAATAAAATTCAGAAAAATTGAAACACTTTTTTTTTTTTTAAATCTTCATTATTTGTGTTCATACCTTCAACATAATTTATGTCATTATATGAACTGAACAGAGAAATCACAATGGTAGATCAATGGCCATCCTTGTTCTATGCAAAAAGCCCTCTCTGGTGTTGCTGATGAGCCGTTCGAGAGACTTGTAACACTTGAAACATCCTTGCTTTCTGGGAATGAGGGCAAAAAAAGAGGCGAAGGGGGTATGAGGCATTCACTATTTACAAAAGTGAGGTAAAACTTTTACAAACCTTCACAAAATGGGAATAAGTCTGAAGTTGCATTTTGAACATTTTCAATCTGTGAAACAGCCTCATGCCTCCTCTGCGAGTGTTCCAATGGGGAAAACTCAAAGAATTATGTTAATTTTGAGCAAAAGATATGGCGGTTTTCATTTTTCCTCACACCAAAGCACTTCAAAAGAAGAAAAAAAAGAACTCTCTTTCTTTTTTCCATAAATAAAAGAGTTATCATCATTAGGATGGTCTCCAGACTAACAGCCTTTATAAAAGTGAGTTAAAAATGGAGATGTTCTGTCCAGATTTTAGGCCTAATTATAGAGTTTATCTCTGTTTTATCTTCGCAAGTTTCGGACAACAAGCCTTTTTACTTTTTTTAATCAATCTTCTTTCATATATCTACCAACAAAAATAACGAGTTTGAGGACCAGGTAATCAATGTCATTGTAAAGAAAGATACTGAGTCTGAGAAACGCAATATTCACTTTGTCAATCTTTAACGCCTCTGACAAAATAGAAAATGAAGAGCTGTTTCACAGGCTAGAAAACTAAAATATTGTTGGAAGTAAAGACCTGAGTAATTCAAAATCTATACTGGGACCATACTGCATCTGTAAGGATTGAAGAAGGAGAAGACTATGATTTCTTATCCACCCAAAAAAGGTGTAAGTGAGTCAGGGATGTGCAATAAGGTCTCATGATCTTTTTTAACCTATAGATATTTCTGGCATAAAAGTATTTATGGAGAAAATCGTTTATTCTCAGGTATGCAGCAAATACAGTTTAGGATATAATCTGATGAACAACTTCAAAAACTTTTAGATTCTGTTGCTTCTGAGACCAAAAGAATGAGCATGTCTTCGAATGTGAAAAAAACAGGATGCACGGTCATCTCAAAAACATTCTCATACTCCAACTGCAATCTAGAAATACAAGCAAAAGTGAAAATTCAAATTTGTTACAAAATTCAACTAGCCTGGCTACCTGTTAACAAGGGATAATCTAGGAGACGGGCCCAATAACTTCTAATTCTACCTTCAAAAGGTACAGAAGAACTGAAGGGGTTGTAGGCCAAGTTATTATAATGGAAATAGGGCCATTTTACACATTATTTTCACGCCCATGACCTCTTCATTTCATCACTAACTGATGAAAGTCTAGATCTGGAATTTGTTGGGCCTGTCCCCAGACTATAGGCCCCTACCTTAAACATTAGATGGTGGAGGCAAAAAGTGAAACCAGAAAAAAGAAGTGCCACGAGAAAAGATAGATTCCAAAAAATGAAACCAATATATTGACTATCAAAGTATGTATGGAAATTGGAATTTAATAATGGAAACCAAAATCAGGTAAATGAAAACTTTTAAATGTATGATCAGTATTAATACATGGAAATGAGTCTTCAACAATAAGCAAGGAAACAGAGAGAAAACTAGAATCAGCAGAGGTTCGTTTATCAGAAGAATGATGAATGGGAAAAAAGTCCAATACCAAACTTATCTAGATCTGCAATCTAGCTATATAGATCTAGATATCTAGATTGGGTTTAGTTAGTGTTAGTTTTTTATCTAACGTCTCTAGAATTTAAGACTTCATTTTGACCAAATCTACATATCTTCAACTAAGCTAATCTAGATCTAGATCTAGAAGCTATATCTAGACTAAAAGATCTAGATCTAGATCTAGATATTCTAAATCTATCGTCTTTCAAAGACTTGGCTTGGCGTTGCTATTCAGATGAGTAAATCAAATAAAACGAAATGATGTTGATCTAAATCTAGATCTGAAATATATACACAAAGTATCAAATTTTAACTTTAGGAGGGCACGCGCTTTATTTTAATAAGTAAGGATCTTATCAGAAGAATGAAATTAGTTTAATTACAGAAACGACTGGACAGCACAAGGAGTCTTTTGGGATCAGTTGACGGCACACGGAAAGAAACCACTTTCAGGCCAAAGCAGACAGGCGTAAGCAGAGGGAGTGACAGGCCTTTACAGGCCTAAGCTCTATTGTTACGATAAAAAAAAAATTCGTTTACTTTTCCTCTTTATACTTAAAAAAAAAAATTATACCTAAGCACAGTTATAGCGGAGTAGTGTTTGAGTAATATAGAATGTGAATAAAAGAGTTTGCTTTATTTCTAAATAATTCTATGTGCAATATAATTTTGAAATTATGAAATAAAACATTAGGCCAACGACAGGGCATGTTTTTGGGAAGTATAAAGAATATAGTAGGATGTCGTTCAATTTATATAATAAGTATGACGAACTGTTACATGTTTCGTTAGAAGTAGGCTAGGATTTCCTGGGAAAGAGGAAGATCTTAGTACGAAAAGAGAATCTAACAGGTTGCTAAAACAGATCATGCATGACACAAAGAATTTAAGTTTAGACTTTAGACTGAATTCACAATGAGTATACTATTTTGTTACGGGAAGTATTTCGATTAGATTTATGGTTTAACAGTGCGTGTTTGAATCTCAACAGATCTATTTACTCATCTAGACTGGATCTAGGGCTAGGCCTTAAAAGTATAAGAACCCAGGTTCTAGATTAGATATAATAGATCTAGCTATATCTAGATTAGATTCTGAATAATTATAGCCTCAAGATCTAGATTCTAAGCCTAGAAGTGGATTCAGATATATCTAGATTTTAAGTTCTGCATCCAACCATAGGAATCAAACAATTACAAGATGGCTGAAATGCTGCAAAAGCTATATGAGGAATACAAAACTACTGTCAATAAAAACATCGTCACCATTGGACAGTTCGAATCTGCATTCCGAGTCTTTTCTTATATAATTGCTGGTAAGAAATTTAAACTTTTAAGTTAAAGGGAGAAAACATAGAGAACACGTGGTAAATTTTTATTTAAGGTCATAATTACACCAACTTTTTGACGAAATAATGAAGGCATAGCATGCTAGTTTAAGCCTCTTTAACAAAAGAATAAAGTAAAATACCTCAACTTTAAAACTAAATATCTTTTGAACGGTTTGTTTGCTCCAGATGAGAGCACCAAATTGGTTTTTAGCACAGCCAAAAACATTATATGATTTTTTAAGGATTTTTTTTTCCAGAAAGCCAGTTATGACCAAAAGTAAAATAATACCGAACCGAACACTTGAAGTGCTCTAATAAAACTAGTGCTCAGCTCCAGGTGCTATTTACATATGTTACATTGATAGAGGACACAGGTATTTAATTTCTGGTGCCCTTTCAGATTCCTGAACTTTAACACTCTTAGGCCGAGTCCACACTGAAGGCAGCAGTTCACGTGTCCAACAATAAATATTTGGAAACGCTCTAGTTTCTTTGGTGTGAGAGCATACCAAGTCGGCTGCGACTTTCATCTTGTTGAAGCGTCAGAACTATCCTTCGTCAGTGGTTCTGTTGGATGGGGGAGGGGGGGCATTACGTGACCACGCATAATTCTTCTCTTGCTGTGCAAACCATGAGGCCAGTCGTATTACTCAAATTATCATGCTAACTTGTAGATCACAGTGACTACAACATCAGTTTGACTCGTCGGCTATTACAAGTTGCGTTGCTCCATTGTGGGCCTACACTTACCTAGCATTAGTTTTCTAGCCCTTGAAGCGTTCTCTATGTTGCCTCCCTAAAGCTACCTTTCATAAGAAGTTTGCATCTATTTTTTAAGTAGGGGTCTTGCTGTTCGGTGTTTGAGATAATATATATAGATCTATGTCTTTCCTACCATTTGAAAGTTTTTAAAAATGATGATCTAGATATGATTTATTTAAATTTTTAGGCAAGACAAGAGTTTCAGTTCAGACGACAATCTGCATACATCGTGCAAGCTCAGAAAATGACCCCAAATTAAAGCTGTTTTCTAAAAGATTTATAAACTTAATCTCTGACATGCTGAGGACAGTGTTTAGGCAGAGAAATGTATCTTCATGCTTCAATACCCAGGAACTGGTTAGTGACAAGGCAGATTCTTTGCTTGCCAGAGGCAAATTAATTTTTCATCTCTTTAAAATTTATGCCTTCAGCATGTAACCAGTCTGGTATTAACCTGATGCTAGGACGAATAATACAGGTTCACACCTTTAATTTTAATGGTCGCCTGCATACCTCTTGTTAACTTTATTTCTCTTTAAAATGGGCATAATTTTTAACAGTATCTTCTTTCAATATTATTATTTCAAGTTTGTTTTTTTTTCCACTGCTGATATTCTTTTTGTAATTTTTTCAAAATAGGCTTTTTGTCTATGTGTAAAGTAAGTATCATATTAATTTTTATATGTTTGCTGTACATTGTATTTTTAATTTAAGCTAGACAGTATAAAAATCCATAGAGACTGGTTTATTTTCTTCAAATTCAGGTAGGTTTGAAGATTCTACTATTCTCTCTGAGCTATTGTATTCGGCCTCAAATTTACTGGTTTTGTTCAATGACACCATCATAAAGAAAGCATCAGGGATCTTACCTAAAGTTGTGAGTATTAAAGTATTTCATATATATATCCATACAACAACTTTGAATTTATTTTGAAATTTTCAAAAGATAGTTTTTCAAAAATCAAATTCTAAATCTTTCTGTATGTTTTTAAAAGTGAATTTTAGTGATGAGGCTCTCCTTAATTGAAGACAAAAGAAAATTCTCTATGTGTGCATCGTTGTAATTGTATTTGACGGATAAATTAATTTGGAATGATTAAGCTACTAAATTTATAGAACTGAAATTCTTTATGTCTTGCTTCATTTTAGTTACTTTCTAATCTAAATTTGAGCCAATCACCATGATCTTCACTGTGATGTCTCTAAATTTTACAGGATTTCAGAGATAAAAAAATTACCTGAAAATCATATCCAATTCAAGATTGTGATCACTGCAAAAGGATTGCAAAGCCAGATTGACCTTTAAAATTCAGCCTGACTGACCAATTTTTTTTTATTTTTAAAGTCTATAAAATGTCTTTGATTTCATCTTTACCTCTGAAATACGATTTTGCTTTGTTAAATTGATGGGTGATTTTAAAATGTATTTTAATGTGACATAATACAGATTATTAACTGTTTCTATAATTTAATGTTGTAAAACCTGTTGATTGTCTGTGAATGCCAGCTGAGTTGTCATTTCTGATTTAGTTCTTAAAAGTCTAATGTTGATATAAATCTAAATTAAAAAGGAGGATATTAGTGCAAGAACTGAATTATTTAATATTATGACAACAAACTCTGTAATATTTTGTTACAGTAGTAAAAATTTGCCTTTGTTGTGAAAACCTTATTCTAAGCCAAAGAAAAAAAATGTTTTAAAGTAGTTAGTATTATTTCATGTCCTTTTGTCTCAAATCATGGACAGGCCCATGTTGCTATGGTGGCCAACTTGCCCAGAAACATGCTGGGCCTTTTTGTTACCATTTCAAAATTGCCTAGCCACTCATCCACACCAGGCCAGGAAAGTTTGAGGCCACTAATTATTGCAAGCACCATGTAAAATAAATAAAAGCGCGATTACGTATTCCATAGATAGTAATTGTGTTGTGTTTCTATAGGATCATTACTCTTAATTGCTAAGAACGCCCCTCGAGGCTGAAGTAGCTTTTTGAAAGAGGACATAGCAGATTTTTTCAAACTGACCTTGCTACCCATTTTTATGATCACATGATGGTAGTTTTGTGCTTTTAGGCAATGTGGATTAGATCTGGCGATGATGATAACCTTGGATCAGTCTCATGTATCCTTATATATTTCTTTTTCATCTGTTTGGAACTCTCTATATATCCAGACTTGAGTTTTGTGGTTGAATCAATGATGCAATGTCTCCTCTTTGACCAGAGGCACTTTTGTCAGATGTCCTGTCTAAGCTAAACGATAATCAGGACCAGATACCAAAACCAATTCTGCCTCTACTTCTGTAACTGGTTTTGCAGTGCAGTGAAGCTCATCTTCAAGAACAATGATTGCACCATTTTGATTGAATTGTTTCAGTGTGAAGCAAATGTCTATTGAATGTTTTGTAGGTTTTGCTTAATATAATGTGTCATATTGTATTTATTGAATTTTTCAAATATATATAAACCTTGGTGTTTCACAGCCCACTTCTCAGGAGAGACTCAAGAATGTAATCACAGTGTTGGAGCACGTAGGTGTGTTTGTAGAGGTATCAGCTGAGAGAATGTATGGAGAGTTTGGCCGCTGGGTTGCTATTGCAATTCTGCAGTTTGCCAAGTAAGCAAAAATGGATTCATGCCTTAGTTTTTACACTGTTACAAAACGTAGCAGAAATATCTGGTATTTATTAACATTTCTACTTTATTTTGCTAAGTTTTACTTTTTCATATTTTTGTGGGTTTTCAGACTTGCCTTGATAATTGGCTAAAAACATTAAATAAGAGTATTGTTTTCTATCACTTTTTTCTCTTTTTCTCATAGCAGTTAAGAAAGAGCACGAGGTTTGTCATTAGCAATTCTGAAAGAACACGAGGGGCTTGAGTTTAATATGTATTTAAAACCAAAATGGTTTTATATAAATTGTAATATGCCTTTTCTTGAAGTATCAAAGGACTCGAACATTTTTTTAGGTATTATTTTAAAGTGTTCATTTGTATTACAAAGAATTTAAAAAATGGAAAGCTGTTAATATCATTTGAAATAAAAAGTGAGCATATTGATTTCTTTGATGCCCTCGAATTCAAATTGAGTTCTTTAAAGTGAATGTGATCCAGAACTAATAAAGAACAGAAAACACAAGAAAGAACATACACTTCTGGCTTGTTATGCACAAAATCAACCTGCTAATAACACTAGTATTTAAACAATCACGTGTAATTTTAAAAAAAAAAAAAAGCCTGTTTTAGTGAAATGATGGATGGATTGGTTCGATTTTTTAGAAAGCTGAGAAAAAATATTACACATGAATGATGTAAAGAAGCTCTTGGTTCTGAAAGGCCCAAAATTAGGCTTGCTCTTTAACGAAGTGCACTGTAACATCCTTGTCCCTGGTAAAAAAAAAATTGCCTGGCTGAAAACTTTAATTATTGTCCCTTCTTTTTACCTTGCCTTTTGTTTCAAGCCTTTTTTTTTTTATCATTCAGGTGTATTTGTCGCTTTCTGCTGTTTATGAAGCATGATGTGGGAATCCAGGCTGTTCCACCGGTGTCTCCCATAGATAGAGAAGCTGTGATCAAACAAAGGGAATCTCCTGGCCAAAACAATGCCTCTCAGGTTTGAGCGTCGGTCCAAAGTCTTTATAAGCAAACCTTACAGGCATTACACCCTTAATGCTTCAGAAATGGGCAGCAAATGACTTAAAGATGCATTTGTTATCTTATATCTTGTTTTCTAAGAATTTCTTTGTTTTTGGTATTCAATTTGTTCTGCTCTAGAAATATTTATTGGTATAAAGAGTGACATATGCATCATTTTTATATGTGATACTTCAACGTATCTTGAGTCAAGTCTGTTTACAGTGCCTGAGTTGTAATAGGATTCCTGCTATGACAGCAAAATCTTCAGCCCCTTCTTATCACCGATTGCAAAAAAGAGACAAATCTCTTGTAGTGGCTATGAAAGCAAATTTATACAATTTAATTGGTATTTTACGCCAGAATAATGTTACTTATAGAATTTGTACCAATTATGCACTTGCTGAAAATAGATATTCAAGGGAGGCAATTATAGAAATCATAAATATGTAAAAGCCTGTCTTATTTCATGCTATGATACATTTAGAGGCCTTATAAATTTTTTGTTGTTGTTTACAACAAATCAAATCATTTTCTTACAACCTCTCTATGTTAAATCAGCAATTGAGATCACCTTTTTTGTCCTGTCAAAGTCAATATGCACGGTATTAAAATTGTTGATGAGATTTAGGAATTGATTATAATAGAGGATACAATTTATCACTTTTTTTTGTGGTTGTTGCTGTTGCTGTAACATCATTTAAAAAGTTATAACTTTATTTTTTGGTCCAACATAGCAAGAGTCTCCACCCAGCCCAAAACCAGAACCAGAAAGTGAGCCCTCTGTTTCGTTTGTGTTGAAACGATCTGGCAAGACCATGAGAGCTTTGTCAACAGGTGAATTCATTAATCTCAAGGCCAGTCCTAAAATGTTGCAAGTCACATTGAACAATTTAAACCACTGTAGTGTTAAAAACCTTCTTTTTTGGACTTCAATTGGATACAGATATGTTAACTGGTATGTGGAGACTGTAACGGTAATAATTAGATACAGATATGTGTACTGGTATGCCAAGATGAAGATGTAAATGATTAAAATTGTTTAAAAAGGGTGTAAAGAAAAGGGAAAAAGCGGAATTTTACCCTTTTTTTTTATTTATCATGTTTGCAACAAGCTCAAGATATTTATCGCTATTTGTGTAGTGCTAGTAGGAGAAAAGATGTTTTGCATAAAAATAGCTGTGAATATGACTCTCAATAAATCTCTTGTACTCGAAATGATTCACATGTTTAAACATTCCCAAATGGTTGTGTCCTTTACAAAATTTTCAGTTCTCAATTCTTTCAGTGGTCAAAGCTTTATACTCTTAGCTGTATCTCTTCAGTGCAAAAATACTATATTCAAGCTAATATATAATTGTTTTGAAGGACATATTAAGAAGCAAGTTATCTCATTATTTCACACATTTGGAGTGGTCTCAAAAGAAATATGACAAGTCTCAGCGATCAGTCTACATGGGTAGCAAGCCGTCTTGTACAAACATTGTATTAGAGAAAATGGGCTAGAGATTTAGTAATCCTTTGCCAAGGTATGATTCGCAAACAGTGAGTTTTGTAAAAAGAATTTTACGAATAGAGACAGTCAGTTGCTGAGGCTTCCGACGCTCTAACCTGAGGTGTGACACACTAGCCTCCAACAACCAAAAGGGAAGCTTATAAAAAAGGCTTGTTCCCTGCACAGCCAGTGTATAAGAGCTCTAAATTTCTGGAAAACAGTGCGGTCATAATAGCAGTTTACTACTTAATTCCAGTTATCTGCCTTTACAGTGGCTTTAACTGTGAACAATTTTTTTTTGGTTTTTTTTTTATTGGCCACATCTACATATGCAACATTGAGTCCATTAAGGTTGCCGTAGGACTTGAGTTCAGCTGTCAGCTTATTCAAATGAGATAAATTAATAAGTTATTTATATTTGTATTGGAACATTGGTTGCGTTAGTAGGGAGTTGATTTAGAGGATCCTTGGTAAAAAAGCTATAACCTGTCTTTTCTTTTCCTGAAAACCAGCTGAGCCTATTAAGTTTAGAGACTGGAAGATCCCAGGCAGCACTGACGCCAAGCAAGTTGAGAAACCAAAGCGCCCTCTGCGTGACAATCTTCGGCCCAGCAAACTGTCTCGAAAGCAGGCCTGGGGGGAGATTGTTTACATTCTGAAGCCTATCATACACCGTATCCTCTTCAATTGATTTTGTTTCATTGTGCAACCTGTATGTATTTTGTTATGTCTTTTGCGTACATTTGTGGCAGTTCTTGTTAGACTGTAAGCTGTGATGAAATAATATTTCTTCTGGTTATGAAGACACTTGAGGGGATTTTGTACGGTGAAATAATGTTAATGTATCTTGTTATGAAGATACTTGAGGGGATTTTGTAAGGTGAAATAATGCTAATGTGTCTTGTCATAAAGATACTCGCAAGGATTTTGTAAGGTGAAATAATGCTAATGTGTCTTGTCATAAAGATACGTGCAGGGATTTTGTAAGGTGAAATAATGCTAATGTGTCTTGTCATAAAGATACTCGCAGGGATTTTGTAAGATGAAATAATGCTAATGTGTCTTGTCATAAAGATACGTGCAGGTATTTTGTAAGGTGAAATAATGCTAATGTGTCTTGTCATAGAGATATTCGCAGGGATTTTGTAAGATTATTTATAAACAAGTAGACTGAAAAACATGGAAAGTTTTTTAAATATACTTTTACTGTGTAAGGAAGAATCAAATACTCGATAGCAAGTATTTGGTGGTTCTACTCAGCAACAGGTAAACTTTGAGAATGAGAGAGGAACAGCAGAGGGCAAGCAGAGCTCAGGCTGAAAGAGGTCATAAGTCATCGGCAATGACTTAACATAGAATGGTGCGTCTGCAAGGTGAGATAGAAGGTTTGACCTTTTCAAAGGGATATGGAGAGGAGCATACGGATAGCAATATTATTGAGATGAGTGGAAACACCTAGACATGAAATGATATTAAGAAGCAGGCTTAAGATACAGAAGGATTGCACAGTTTAGACATGGATCATATTTAGAAGCATGTTTAGGATATAGAAAGGTGGGCATGTTTAATATACTTTTCGATCAGAGGTATTAATGATGAAGTAGGCGAATGCATATATCAGACTATTGAGAACCTTATGAAAGCATTAAGCTGTAGATATTTTATAATAGATCAGTAGCTTTGGGTCAGAATATTAGGCAGCTATGAATATAAACAATGGTAAGTATCACACCTGTGGAATTTCTGGTTTAATTGTGTGCAAAAGATTTTTTTTTTAGTTCAAAATTATTTTTAAACAATATTCATGTTAACTGTATTTTTTAAGAAAAAAAAACCTGTTTACTGAGTCTTTATTATATTATCTTGCTTTTTTAATATTACATTTCTTTTGGATGTTCCTTAACTCAAAAAAATAGTTGGAAGCATGTTTGCCTTTGGCCCCTCTTCATTCAAGCCCTGGCTTGTCTCATCAGGACTCGATATTGGAAGGTAATATAGAGCTGCCTTCTAGCTTTATCAATTAAAAACACAATAATGATTAAAGTTGTTTTCTCCATTAAATACGAGGCAATAGTTTTTTGTATATAACCGTGGCATTGGCTTCTCCCAGATTTGCATGATGCAAGCAGAAGTATTTCATAAGGTTTGTAGATTGCAAAGTCCTTGTAAACTTTTTATTTGCAAGCACAGAAAGTATGTGTGCCATTTTCATCCAATTTATGGAATTTTAATATTAATTTTAACCATTTTCTAAGCAGTTGGTAAGATTGTATGATGTGACATTCACTTGAATCATAGCATGAAAAGAAAAAATGGATAAAAAAAGAATTAAGATAAAATGAAGCTCTAACCAAGAGGTTTGATTTGAGATTCACCTTCTATTTGAGTCAACTTTAAAACATTATTGAAGAAAGAATATGCTTTTTACTTGCCCCATTTATCTTTTCTCCTCGTTTTCTCCTTTCACACTCATAAAACTATGTGGAAACACAGATAGTAAACATGAAACAAATATCTTTTTGAGCTTTGATGTTCAGATGTTAATGTTTGTGAACATTGTTAGGCCCTTAATTGTTGCGTTAGCTGTTTTCTCTACTCAGAATGCTATGGAGCTTGGGGCTATTACTATTCTGAAGGATGTGTTTTTTCTCTTTTCTTCCTCCTCCTCTCCCCACGGCCACAGCTTGTGTCTTTTAGGAGATAGCAAGGATCTTAACCCCCAAGAGCAAGCAGAACTCAGACGCAGGGCATTGATGTTGGCCATGTACCTACTTAGGTCACCTTTCTATGATCGTTATTCAAAGTATGCAATGCAATTTATTTATTTCACCTCTTATTTAAGTGTTTAATGGGATCTAACAAGTCTTACGGCCAGTTTTAGGAAAAAAAAGAATAATTTATATTTGGTTAAAGAATACTCAATCATTAAAATTGATATAATAGTAATTCAAAATATAACTGGATATTGTGTCATTCATTTTATTGAATTAAAAGACACAAAAGGTGAGGATTTAAAGTTTCTAAAACGGAACAGTGAAAAAAATCATATTGTTGCAATAAATTTTTAAAAATATCATTTTGAGGCAGTGAAAATGTATGTGGTGAAAAGTTAATTTTGTCTTTTCGAGTGGTGATTTTTTTAAAGTTTCCATGTACTTACAACCTTCAAGTTTGCAATACTGAGTAGAAGCTGTTTTAAAACTGGTCAATCAACTTTTTCTTTGTGATGAGGCTTTGATTTGTTAAGGACCCACAATATGAGTCTGTTTACAGATCTACATGGTTGATTTTAGAAGAAAATGCAAGGAGTTCAAAAATTTTTTGTTCACAACTCTTATAGACTTTCATTTGTGTGCAAAGCAATGGTAATTTTTAGTTCTTAGAGTTAGATTAATGATTCTTATTTGAATTTATTCAGTAAATCTGCATCTTAACTCATTTTTATAGTTCCTGGATTCAGGCAAAGCACACATATCAAGAGAAAAGAGAGAGCAGACCTTTCTTACTAATATTGAAATTTAAGCTTTCCCTTTAGAGTACTCATGTTAAGTATGTATGATTGTTTGTTACAATCCATGAATTAAACTGCATGGCTGAAATCAAGGTCGTGACCCCCATCAGGCTGTGCCTGCCAATTTCAGGACAAGTTATGCAAACTTCATTACCACAGATTATGTGACTGTTATGACTGCATACCAAAGTTATACATATGCCTTTTATTTTTATTTCAAATAAATGCATTTATTGCATTTAATTTTAGCAAGTTTGCCTTGTTTTGTGTAGTGTTTATTGCATTTTTCAGTTATCTATGGTTTTTGTCATTGTCATTGCTTTAGGAAGTATTTATTTTGACTGCTTTTTATTTTTTTTGCACTTTGCAGGCAAAGACTACTTCAGATTTTACGTGGCTTATCAGATGTCATTCCTGGCATTTCCATTGTTCTTGGTAGGATTCTTTTGTTTCTTAGTTTTGTCTTTTATTTTTTTTTTTTCCTCAATATTCTTTTAGCTTTTATAATTTCTTTTCTTATAGTTGTGAATTGTTGTACAATACAATGAGATTTTTTGCAGGAAAATCTGCAACAGAAAAATTTTTTTTTTTTAATTCTTCTAAGAGAGCACAATTATAAAAAGTATAAAACACTGCAAGGCTCTCCCGAAAAGGCTACGTTAAAATTTTTGTGTGAAAAACGGAATTATGATAAGCATGCCGTCATTTATCACATATGTTTCAGTTTGAGTTATATGGTTGTGAAAATTTGTAATATCTATATTTCGATTTGTTGCGAAACATTTTGTTTGTTTCCATTTTGTTTTCACACACATTTAAGAAAGAAAAACAAAGACTTGACTCAAGATCCTAACTCTGATTCCTCTGATTTAATATATGGGATTTTAGTTCTTTTTTTTTTTTTTTTTACCTAAATGCTTTTAAAATTCAAGACTATGGCTGAATAGTTATTTAAGCACTGACATAATTTTTTTTTTGTTTCCTCTGAAAGTAATATATATATATATATATATATATATATATATATATATACATACACACACACCATATATAGATGGTGTATGCATAAAGCATGGCAAGTTTCTTATCTTGGAAATGTAGTTATACTATTCATAATGTGAAGGAAAACACATTTTTATAAGTAATTTTAAAAGAAAATATTCATTTCTCATGAATCACGCAAAAGGTGTAAAAAATATTTGAAAACGGTTTTAGACATTGCAAAAAAATAAATCAACACCTAACTTTCAATACAATTTTTTAGATAATTGCTGTTAAGACTCATTGTGTGAGCAAGTCATTTTCTTTTTTTTTTTTAATGCTTGCAGCTTTGTCGCACGATGACAATCTCTGCCAACTATTAACTTCATAGTTTTGTTTTGAGTTGTAAATGTATCGATTAAAAAAAAGAATATTCTTCTTCTATTGCAGTTCCTCTTATGGAATATCTTCCTGTGTGGCAGAGAATCTATTTCTACACTTGGTCCACCTAGAGAACACAAACTGCAAGTTGGGCAGTGTTTATTGGCTTGTTTTTTTTTTTT
>BLXT01001596.1:783091-796243 GCA_019648995.1 Plakobranchus ocellatus
GGGGGGGGGGGGGGGCACAAAAGAAGGAAATGGCCAAAATTGATGCAGTCATTATGGCAGAACTAAATTTTAAAAAGAAATTTTTGGAATTTAGCACAAGTTACTTTGATCATAGTCTCTTAATCTGGGATTCATGATTTGATCTGTAAATACATTGGAAGGAACAGGTTCATGCAGTGCCTTAAGGTCACAGCATTGGCTTTGTGATTTTGCTGATCTAGGCTGAGCCTGCTATTTATTGATTTTTTTTTGGTTTGACATATGTCGTGGTCTTCAGGTTTGATCCTCATTTTCATCTGATGGTTTTTTTTTTATGCACTTGATGCTCATCAAAATTATTTTCATGGCTACTGTTAGCACAATAGATGGTGAAAATCTTGAAAAATCAAAAATAATTTCAAGCCTAGCATATCCCACTTGGCTTTTCACGCATTTTATCATATGGAATAATATGCTTCGATTTTCTTTACAGGAGAGAGATCCTGCAAATCTCTGATGGCATTTATGACCTAGGATCTTTGAGATGGCAGATTGTTATATGTTTGTTCCTCACCTGGACCCTGACTTTTGTCTCCCTCAGCAGGGGGACCAAGAGTATGGGCAAGGTAAAGTTATGGTTATTGGGCTTCCCTTCCATTCCTCACTCCTATACTTCAATCTTAGTTTAGGATTTCAATAGCCAGAATTTTGCAGATTTACTTTTTATTGCCCAGATGTTTTCTTAATTGACTGTTGAAAAGACACTAAGTATCCCTAGAGAAACAGAAATGAACTGATTTGTAAAATGCAACTTCAGAAACAGCTTTTTTTATCATCAAGTTTATTTTGAATAATTGGAAACGATCTTTTGACATTTGTTAAAATCTTTAATATGTTCCAACTCTTCTGTTTCCTTCAGGTGGTGTATTTCACAGCCCTTTTTCCCTATGTGGTTTTAACTATTCTCTTCATCCGTGGAGTGACACTGGAGGGCTGTGAAAAGGGCATCATTTACTATCTCACTCCAGACTTCTCAAAACTTACAACGGCAAAGGTTTGTTAATGTTGTCCAGTCTTCTCAAAAGTAGCTTAAGCTTTTCTTTTTCTTTTTATCTTCAAGGGAATAAAGTAAAGGGATACAATCACCAACTTATGACTTATTTAAACAAAGTCAGCAATATTCATAAAATTATCCCCTAGAGATTTTATAAGTTAAAAAAATGCAATATGGTGATAAGGACAAAATTAAAGTACCAAAGATATATGCTAAAATTATAGAGATGTGAAGTATTGTGTCAAAAAACTGTTACTGGGAATAAAGGTATCCTTTCTCTAAAATAATTTCTATGGTCTCTAAAGCACAAATCAGATTTTTAATGATGTGGTCTTACATCATTTTTTTCAAGTTTGATTATGATTTCCATGTTATTACCTGCACATATTAACATACTTTTAAATCTTGTTTGCAAAACCCAAACAGAAATTTAGTTAAAAAAAAAAGGTTACATTTCCTCATTGTCAATTCCATAAAAAAATTTGCCAACCCATTTCAACCTCATACTCATTGTGACTTCATAAGTTTTTTTATCACAATACATACCAGTTAGCATGAAATTAATCCACATTAGTTAAAGGCGACACACTTTGAATGAAATCATTATTTTCTAGATCCTCTTGCTCCAACTTTTGCAAAGTATCTTACTTCAGGGTGAGACATTTTGACAGGAATGAGTGTTTATAGGGCATAAATTTGGGAAAGTTTCTATCATTTTGCACAGGAGGTCTTCAATAATGTATTGGATGCCTATTACTAGTGTTAGTGTCTCTGGCTATTACATCTCACCATGGATGCTCTCTTCAGGCCACTTTTCCCACAATCCTTTCCTCAACAACAAATCTCATACCATCAGGACGATGCACAAACTTCTGTGATAATTTTGGGCAAATATTAAATGTAAGCATATCATCCCCCCACCACCACCACACACACACACAGAGTAAGGAAGAATCAATAAATATTTGTTTCTGAAAGATGTTTTTTGCAACAGCTGACTCGTTGAATTTTTATGGAATTTAAAGATAATGATATACTTATGTGCATTTAACAAAAATATTGTTTCAGACTTGGGTTGCAGCTGCGGTCCAGATTTTCTTTGCTCTGAGCCCAGCCTGGGGAGGTCTGATTACTCTGTCCAGTTATAACAAGTTCCACAATGATTGCTTTAAGTAAGTTACCCTTTTAATGTCTGATATCTACCAACTCCTGCACAACAGTTTAAAAAACTAATAAATACTCTCTGAACCTTTTCATTCGTGAGAAATATGCAATGGAAACAAATTCAAAATCATGTTGAGTTCAAAAATAATGTCAAGACCTCCTTATTCAGTTCTTATACTGTATTTAATTCAGTGAGGAATAAATTTTGTTGGAAAAAATGTGAAAAGTTTTATTTTGTACAAATTTCAGATTTCATTGAAGTATTTTGCTCAAGAAAAAATTATCTAGTAAGAACTTCCAGTCCTAAAAAATTCAAATGAAATAACTGCATTGAACATGTTTGGAAATCTACTATTGTTATTCCTAAAAAATATCATCAGGGTTAGATTGAAAAATAAATCAGATTGCCTTAGTGGTGATTATTCATACTGTGTAAGTTTTAGTATTTATATTGACAAGATCTTTGTGCTTATTTACATTTTGTTATCCAAGTGCTACAGAAAAATCCTCAACTTTCATTAATTCTTCACAATTATGTCGTAATGGGACCTGATATCTGGGGATTTTGACATTATTTTGATATATCTCACTATCTTTTTATTTGTGTGTCTTTTTCTCATTGCAGGGATGCTTTGATTGTTGGTATTGGAAATATACTGACAAGCTTCTTTGCAGGATTTGTTATATTTGCAATTGTTGGCTACCTAGCTAAAGAACTGGATATGAGTGTCGATAAAGTGGTCAATGAAGGTAAGTAAAATCAGGCAAAGCAAGAGAAAAATAAAAATGGAACTCAGGGGAAAAAACTGAAATCCTGAATAGGTAGCTTGTCCTAGCCACACATATGCCTATTAAGATCATGATTGTCCTCTTTAGAAATAATATACATTCTGTAAATCATTTTTCTGAAAGGTATTGATCAAGCGAAGATCAAGGAGATGTGTTAATACTATTCTAAATGAGTGTGAAATGGCTTTTGACACCTTATACATAGCCTGAATGTTTACTTGGTGCAATTTGTACTGGTAAAAATTAGATGCAGATATGTTGATTCAGTGCCAAGGAAAAAAGCATTGAAAGTTGTTTGAAAGCAGATATAAAACAAAAATAAATAAATAAATAAAAAGGTCTTCATATGGAGCAACTGACTGATTTGGTTTCAAGACAAGCACTTGTGATGAAGTGACCCTCTGGCTACATAATAAAAAAAAAAAAAAAAAAAAAAAAAATTAATATGTTCAAGGAGATCAAGATATGTCAGTAAAGTTTGATCATTCAGTGTTTAGCAAGATGAAGATAGATGAGTAATCACTAGAATATTCCAAAAGGGTGAAAGGAATAAAAATTGAGGTTCATATTTTTTTGTACATTGCAAGTTTATGGAGCATTTCTTAAGTTGAACCCAATGCATCTATTTCCATATGCGGAATTATGGTTATACTTTTCTGATTAAATTGTGCAAAATCTGAATGTGTGTGTGTGTGTGTGCATGCAGATATGTGTGTTTTTCAAAGAATGTTTTTCTCTCACTGGTATAAACTTTTTTTTTTGTTTGTGTTTGGCCATGTATGTAAATGGGAGATTTAGGCACAGAGACTAAAGAGTGAAGGAGAAGAGTGCAAAAAGTTTGCCCTACAGTTCCGCTAAAAAGTTAATTAAATAGTCTATTGAGCATAAGACAGTGTTTTATGCAGGTTTCTCAACTCATAGAATATGTTTTCATCTGCCCAGGACCAGGCTTGGCATTTATAGTGTTTCCTGATGTCGTGACTCGTCTGCCTCTCCCCCCGTTGTGGTCTTTCCTGTTTTTCTTTATGCTCATCACTCTAGGAATGGGCTCTGAGGTGAGGCACTTGAGAAACTTTTTGAAGATGATAGTTTTGTAACATGTCAATTATATTCAATCAGTATAGCTTTTTGCAATATGTCAAACATAGTCAATTATTCTTAACTTTTATAGGTTCATTGGTATATTAATGCAACACTGAAATCAGAAATAATACATTTTACTTTTATCTGAAAATTAATAAAATGACATGAACAAAATTAGGCCTTGTTGCTTTTTTTGTTGAAAGTAGTAATCTAACATTCATTTTTATTTTTTTAAATTTGTGGTAATTTCTTTGTATTAATCTGCTTTTTAAGAATTTTTTTTTTCCTGAAGAAGTAATTCAACATTGCTTTCTTGCAAATCTATTTCTGGCATTATCATGCACTTCATTATAACAACTGAAAAATTTATCTTCTTTGCATGATTTACAACTTTTTAAATTATTAAAAATGAATTCTCTTCCTTATTTATAATCTAATGGTTTTTTTTTCGTGTGTTTGTGTGTCTCATTGTGTCAGTTTGCTCTGCTGGAGACGGTGATAACAGCTGTACAAGACACCTACCCACCTTTCAGACAAAAGAAGATATATGTGGTTTTGGCTGTGTGCGCTCTTGGTTTTACAGGAGGTCTGCTTGTATGCACTGAGGTGAGTTTCTTTTTCCTTCTTTGCTTGCTCTGAAACCTACAGGGTCTTTCACAATGGGGTGAAAAGCTCCAAGTCTTCAAGTAAGCAAGGGAAATTGAGGCCTTTTACACACTGAAAGAAAACCTTGAAATTTGACTTTTTTTTTTCTTATTCATTTGCTACATTTCTACTTATAGCTATCAAATGCCATGGTTAAAGTACATTAAGAAATGAATGATTTTCTTTCTTTCTATATAGAGACACTATTCATTTGAGGGAAAAAAAGCTCACACATATTTTGTACATGTATTTAATTTCTTGCATATTTATAAGAGTCTGAAAAAGTACAAATATTACTTTAAATACATTTAATTCCTCTTTACTTTGCTTTTTGGGGATCTTGAAGGAAAAGGAGTTGCAGGTTTAAACTAATGATTTGCAAATTACTCTAGCAGAAAAAAAGTGTCTCATGTATCTGATGTATTAAACTTGAGTATTTCTTTAGGATGGTGAATACCTAAACTTGTGTGTCTGATCTATGTAATTTGTGTATTTCTTCAGGGCGGCATGTACATTCTCCAATTAATGGACACTTACTCGGCCAGTTGGGCAGTCTTTATCATGGCCATACTGGAGTGTATAATTATAGCCTGGATTTATGGTAAATACCCTAATACCTTATTCTCCATTGAAAATGGATTCTGTCTTGGAAATAAAATTATTCATAGAGGCAGAGACATTTGGGCGTCAATTTTTCTGCATTTGCTTGTAAATAATGCTGTCCGTACTAAATGAAACTACAGTGTTTTTATTTGGCTTCAGCAGAAAAGAGATTTCAGTTTTCTTTAAATGCTTGGTATATTTTACAAAATTCATGTCGCTTTCCTGCTTTAATGTGTATTTATTTGTAAAGATACTGGTCATCTTAAAATTCTTAGTACATTTTACAAAATTATATGTCTCTTTTAAGCTATACAATATTATTAGTACTTTTGTCCTTTTAAACTGACCTTTAACAGAGGCCAAAAAATATTTTATACATAAAACTGCCTTACTTCATCAAATCAACTTGAACTAAAAAAAAGGCATAACATTTTTGACGGTTGAAATAATGACCTGTGAATACTGTTTGCCCTACCCTACTTGAAAAAAGTTAAAATTGTTTTTTGTGTGATGTTTATCTTTTGCCTTTATTTTCTTCCTCACTGCCTTTAAAAAAAAAAACCATAGGGGCCAACCATTTTATTGGAGACATTGAAATGATGATTGGACGCAAGCATGTCTATTGGCATAGATTCTTTACAGCCTTCTGGAAATACCTGACCCCAAGCATGTTATCTGTGAGTTGCATTTTTCCATGTCTCACATCTCATCTTTCCCCATCTCCACTGGAAACATCTGAATTTGAATTGAATGAGAATAGACTTGAATTACGAGGATTTATATCAGATTTTATTGTTTTATAAAATGTTAAGAGAGTCATAGAATCTAGATGGAAAGCCTTTTAAAAGGATTTTCTTTTTCTAATAGTCATTCCCAAGTTATCTTCTCCATGCAAAACCCTCATCGTGATCTCTATAGAGAATGTTTTGTCTTTTTTTTTTTTGTAGTTGTAAGATTTACTATAAGGTTAAAAGACCATGAGACTGAGCTAAGAGGAAGACAGGTAAGAAAATGAGTTTAGTGCTGTCCTCAGTGGTGCTGACTTGGCATTGAGAGAGTTGGATTCTATTCACCTCTGGTTATGAAATCAAATTTAATGAAACTAAAGAGAAGAAAAAAATCCTAAAATTTCTGATAACTTTGAATCATCAGACATTGGCTATTGAGGTTTCCTCTGTATATCCTTAGCATTGCCGAAAAATAATACGTCCAATTTTTTTTAGCATTATGTATACTTCCCTTAACAAAAGCTGTTCTGGCTTAAACTATTAGAAATTTAGAGTATCTTGGAGTAATGGTTTGAGGGATGATAAGGATAAGAAAAAAGATATTACTACCATTTTCAGTGACTTGCAATTTGTAACGCTTTTGTGATTTTTCTCTGAATCTTGGCTTAATGTATTTTGGAAAGCATTGTTTTGATAGTTACATTTTACTGTGAAGCTGGTTGTGCTTCACTTTGAAAACAACATTTGCGTTCATGAATTTGTCTCATGTAAAATTCTCTCTTTCATGCGCACATGAACTTTTTTTTTTTTTTTTCGAATGAACTAACGCATAAAATTTTCTCCTTTCCTTTGCAAATATCAGTTTCTAATGGTATTCAACTGGGTTGACTACAGCCGCATGAAATATGCAGGAAAACCTTATCCAATCTGGGCTGAACTAATTGGTTGGGTTATGGCCTGTATTCCTATCATCATCATCTCCAGCATGGGGGCTTGGAAATTTTACAGAACTCGTTCAGAAAAGGATTTCAAAACAGTAAGCTTTTTTTTGTAATCATCTGCCTTCCCAGATTTTCTTCTACAAGACTACTTGTTTCTTTTAATTCAAAAGCATCTAATCATTCCATGTATTGTAGATTGCTCTAGAGAGGGTAAAAACTGTTATCTATAGTTAGATCCGGCTGGGCCCATTGTGAAAAGAACAATAAATTGGGTAATGTATTTAAATAAAAAGTTGGATTGTTGGAAAACAAATGGCTGATTTCCAATTTCTTTTTAACAATTATTTGAAAATTTAGGCAAGAAAACAGAGGCTCACTCAGATTTTAAGTAAACACCTTGCTACATGATCTGAAGATTATGCAGATGGCAAAGGGCTATCTCTGAACTGATTTAATGCTATTGTATGTCTACAGGGTTTGCTCTATGCACTGAGTGCACTATAACATTTCTGCTGTTTTACTTCTCAAAACTTTGCAGTATGGGAAAATATCTTTGCGTTGGCAACATCTTATACTAAGCCATCTTATCTCTCTCAACAGAAAATGCTTAAAATGTTGCATCCTACTCCTGTCCATAAATATCTTTGTGTTGGCAGCATCTTACATTAAGCCATCTTATCTCTCTCAACAGAAAGTACATAAAATGCTGCATCCTACTCCAAAGTGGGGACCTGCTCACAAGATCCCAAAGTATGACCTTGGTGATGTAGAGAGTGGCAAGGGAAAAACTGTGACCAACCCCGGATTTGCTGTTTCTAGAACCAATCTAGACCCAACTTTGTCGTCATCAAGACTATAAACACAACCTTTGTGTAGAGGATTAGTTTCAGCTCATCAAAATTACCATCAGATGGTAAAGTTTATTCCTGGGAATATTTGTTTTCATAGTACAAGTACGTTATGAATTGCTCTTGGTGATTACATCATGGGTGAGCAATGTGAGTTGTGCATCTACTTTTGGATGTGAACTGCTCTGCTATAGAACCAAAGCTGCTTTTAAACAATTTGTGTTGCTGTCAACACCTAGTAGCAAGAACTTATATTTTATCACCTACAGAATTCTCCACACATGGATGACCATGGATTAGCTAATAAAGCATAAACATGGGCCAACCCATTTGCAGTAAGGCAGCTTCTCTCACTTTTTTTTTTTTAATAAACCAAAGATAAAAGATGCTTGTTCACTGCTGCTGCGTGAATGGTATGCAATGTTGGAAAGGCTGATGGATTTTCAAATTATTTATTAGGTAGTTAAATCTTTAGGAACATATCACTGTAGGTTTCCCTTAGCTTGTGAACTGCCAGTTAGTCTTTCACCAGATACAAAGCATTTACTCATCTTGCTCCCTTGGATCATACTTTGTAGACACTGACACTGACCAAGCAGCGCGAGTAGTTTTGATACTCATTGAGTTATCATTTAAAATTAAAGAGCAGCAGCCGAGAAAGAACAGAAAGTGAATTTTGACAAAAATCAAGAAGTGTTACTTCAGAAGGAAGAGGTTAAGTTGAAGAAATCGTCAATCTGTTCACACAAGCTGACCTCTATCCCACAGCTTCCAACTGTAGGAAATGAGTTGTTTTCAAGCTTTTATGGTATTTAAAAAAAAAAAAAGGACAGAAATTTTGATTATTTCTAATTTATTGAGAACATTTGCGTTGGCAACGTTATGTTCTCCTAAGTTAATCCGGTGTTCATTGTGCTCTGGTCAGGTTGTTTGTCTGCCTTCAAGTGCCAGACAGCATTACTCTCTTTGATGGCTACTAATCCCGTGGCTCTAAGGGCTGTTTGATTTGCAGACATCAGTGGCCCACAAGTGCCAATGTTTGCTCTATATCTGCACAATTTTATTATTTGTAACAATCATTTTTTCCCCCTCAAAATTTTTTTTCTTAAAAAAAAAATCAACTAACTGCTATGCAATATGATCTCTCAGTTATTGGGAAAAACTATTTAGTTTGTATTTGCTGTAATTCATTCCTGTACCAATTTGTTCATGGTAAAATGATCTGCCTAACTGCTTCAACAGCATCAGCTCCTACATAGATGGGATAAAATGATGTGAAACCATGACCAATAACTGATTCTTTGCGTCTTTACAATACAATATTTGAATACTGTGTCAGTTGACAATGATATAAATTTATTGATTCGTCACTCACTAAAAATCTCCACAAAAAATTGTCCCCTACTCTTGAAAAGAAAAAAGCATCAATATTATGTGATGTTTTATCAGTCTTTAATTGTTAAACTTTGAATCTCATTATCTTTTAATTGTATTTTTGAACAAAGTGTTTATTTTTTTGTTTTAGTGTTTATTTCAAGCACAGAATCATAAATACAGTGAATTTTAAGCTTTACAAAATCTACATTTTTAAGAATCTCTATTCTTGCCTTTTCAAGAATTTAAAGTGGCACACCTTATCTGTGAGCTTGACTTTTCTGTAGCAGCTTAAACCCTTGGACAGCTGAAAGGATATAAAGGTTTTAAAATTTACTTTAAATTATAGACCTTCTTGGTTGCCGTTATATTTCTCAGTTTAATATTCAAGAACCTATGTTGCCTAGCTTTTCTTGTTGATTGCTTTATGTGATTTTTCAGGTTCTAGTTTTCCTCCCTGTTGTTGCTGTTGTTGGATTAATCCTTTTTTGGATAATGTTGTTTAGTTAATTTATACTTGTGTTACACATGGCTGTATAATTTTTTTGCTCTCCTATTTAATACAGTGTACCACCCTTTTTTTTTGGTTTTTTTTGTATTTTAGCACTTTTTTTTATGTTCAGGTACTTGCTGAGAGTTTCTGGTCACTTACATTGTAAAGAACGGTAACTCCACAGTAGAGGCGGCAATGTTGCAAATTTTGGTATATGCGGCAGCAAGAAAAAACAATTGTAGGGGCTGTGAAGATCCTGCACCAACATAAAGGCATTTAAAAAAATAATGTCACTCAAGAGTTTATTAAATACGTGCTTCTCTAAATTAATAAATATTTGTTGATTTGTGTCAATAGAATTGATCTCTAGAATGAGGAGTACTGTGCTTTTAATCCTGAATGTTTCGATGTGCCTCTTTTTTTGTTTATTTTTAAAAATAATTTCATTTTGGGAAAGCGTTTTTTTTTTCATCATAGTATGCTTTTCCTAACAAGACACGTCATATTTTACATGATTTATAACCTTTTATGAGAAACTTTGTAAAGCCGAGTAAAAAATTCACTGTTTATTCAGTGTATAGTTTGTTTTATTTTTATTTGTATCTATTGGGGAAGAGCTAGTAAAGTGATAGTTAAGTGCACCCTCTTCTTGTGAATTACTGGAGATTTGTATCAATGCATAATTTTACTACCAATTTTACCTTTTTTCCCTTCACCATCACCCCCATTTTTTATCCTCTTTTACTCATAGATTATACCTGAATCTCATTATTAAATTTCGTCTTCTCTGTCCCTTACCACCATTGTGATAAATTTGTTCATCATTACATAGGCAGCAGATTACATACACCTTTATGGAATGCTGTAATATCATCTATTGAAGTCGAGGTTATGTTTGAGAATGCCGCAAAATCAGTTATTTTAGACTTGTGAGATCTGATCATCTGTGATGATGAATGCTCGTCAAAGAAGTAAGTCATGGTACATATTCACATTATCATGTATACTGCTTATCTGGCCAAGAAAGCATCTTACGTACTGTTATTTGTACTACAGGTGTTAAAGGTGAATCGTGAAGTACAATCTGGACATTCATGCAACAAAATTAAAAGACCCCCAAAAAAAAAAGAAATATTAAAAAAAATTTTTTTTTGTTTTGTTTTTTGAGAAGGATTTTAATTTAGTAAAAGGATACAACTGGTATTGTACATATGTAACTATACAAAGGCATCGAATATCTGGAAAAGATTTAGTTAATGGTTTGATCTCACAATTGAGAACGAGAAGCATGGTAGAGCATTATAAGACGTGAGTCTCGGAGGTTACTGTGACAAGGAAATATGGCTTGATTTTGCTGAATATCTACATGCACAGGGAAGCAGATACAAATTTCAGTTCACATTTTAGCGATGAAACTGATTGGCAGCCAAACATCGTCAGACAGAACTGCATATGTCGATCTAAAACTGTGGCATAAGTGGACTGTCTTGTGTTGAAGCTTTTAATTATTTCTGAGGTCTGACGTTGCATTTGAGCAACTTTTGACTTTGCTATGTAGGCAACCTTATAAAACAGTTTTGCATATGTTAACAACTTTTATAAGCTGCAAAATTGATTGTTTTTTGTTAATTCTAATCATCACAACACTACATATCAGTCTCAATTTGGCAGAATCTCAGCGTGTCTGAGAATCTGTTTAACTTTAGCTCTCTCTGCTTCTCTTTAAAAATATCAATGTTTTGAGCATAAGTTACCCAAGAAGGTATATGAGCTTAAGCTATTTCTATCCCAACAGGTCTATATTCATATCTATCATACTTTAAAAAAAAGGCTTTAAAAAAAAAAAAGAAAAAAAAGAAATTTATTGTGTATTTGCTGGAGTATGTCTATGATGTATTATGTTGTATTTTGATTTATTTCCGATACTGCAATTGGATATTAGAAAATAGGATGTTTTGTTACTTTTAACTGTGTTGTTTGCATGGTTTAACTTATTTCTGAAATGCTAATTTAAGTTGTTCTTTTATCCAAGAAGTGTTGAAGAAATTTAATTTTAGTTGGGTTTTTTTTCTATGAATGTTACTTTACTTTTTTTTTTTCCTTTTAAATTTACATAGCAAATGTAATTCTTTCCCCTCCCTACCATGAATGTAACTTTTATTTGTCCTTTGTTGAAAGAATTGTGACATGTACATTGTAGTGCAGCGTTTCAGTGATTCATTCTTCTGTTTTCAGGCATTGCCTCAAAGGCAAGCAAATTTTTTTAGGCCTATCTACCAGCTTTGAAGGTCTTGTCTTAAAATAATCCTGCAAAATAATTCAAACCTAAAGTGGTTTACCATAAAACATCATATCAATTTCAGAACAAGTTTTTTTGCATGGCTGTCTCTGGACCAGTCCCCTTGAGTGAAAGTAACATTTTCAACAACCAAAACCTACATATTTAAACATTTGCATTGGTGGAAAAAAAATGTGTTAAGATATCGTGATTTTGTGCCTGCCAAGTTATTGAGGTTTGAAGTTTAACAAAGCGGGGAGAGAGGGAACAACAACACCAGCAAACTTTTTTTTCTGAAAGATGTGACTTGCTAGGACTGGTATTATCAGAACATGTTTTTTTTCTTATGAATTTTATGTTTTTAAAGCATCTTTTTTTTTCAATAAAACTACTCGACCTCGATATGGGACTCTAGATAGACCCAACCTTAAAATGTTGACAGTTTTCAAACTACATTTGGAAAAGTTTTGATGAATGCAATTTATGTACAAAAATGTTGACCTTTTATATTTTCTGCCTGTATTTTTGCTAGTACAAGGCAAAAACCTAAGAGTTACAAATGTCTCTACTCAGTCACAGAAAAAAAAAATACAACAAATAAAACGAACAAAAAAAAAATTATAATTACACGCCTACTCTCCCCATTCAGCTTTTAAAAATTTTATGTCCTGGATGCCTTTTATTAAGAGTTCAACGGAGAATAAATCTCTCTGGTTTTTAACCAATTTTGTATGTATAAGACTTATAGACATAATTGTATTTTCAACTAAATGGCATTTAGGGTGGCAAACTTTTGAGTTTATATTTATTGATAAGATGATGACATGAGAATCTGTAGTATTATATTAGTGAATCTAATCATGTTTTTTTGCATTGCTGAGGAAGTGCACTTGTGTATATTATTTTATCATGTATGTTATAAACTGATAAAACATTTTAAAATGTACCTTATCATGTAGCTACATCAATTAAGGCAGTATGCAACAGAGATGATGGAAAAAAAAAAAATGTATTCATTGGTACTGCAGATAAATATTTTAATTTTCTAGCCTTTATTGTATCTCTTTTTTGAATGTGACAATACATCTCATATTGGTTTCCATCTAAAAAATATAGCCCTAGCTTGATTGTCAATTCCTTAATTTCATCTTTTCATACCCTTGCTTTAGCTTT
>BLXT01001596.1:815874-828193 GCA_019648995.1 Plakobranchus ocellatus
AAAAGAAAAAAAGACATCTGGACAGAATATCAATAAGATTAAAAAAAATGAACAGAATCTACTTTAGTTGATCATTATGCACATATCTGTAGTAAAGAAATCCACACTATTTAACAAATCTGAGAAGCAGACAAAAATAAGAGAGGTAGAAGCGATGATGGCAGTTTGATGATGATGATGATGAAACAGCTTTCTCTTTATTGTGAAATATTGTGTTTTTTACTACATTTAATCTATCAAAATAGAATATTTATACGCATGGAGGTGAAGATATTTTAAAAAAAGCAATGACAGTTTGAGACATTCAGGAAAGAAAAAAAGAAACATTTGAAGAGAAGGAGGTCATAGGTAATCAAAGGAAAGAAAAAAATAATAAACCAAACAGAACATGTTAAACTTTAAAAAAAAAAAAAAAAAAGAACAACCAAAAGCAATATTGTTATGTGTGCCTGGTACAAGGGAGCCTGGTATGAAAGGCTGAGATGTAACAAGTTAACAATGCTGGAATGATGAAAGTAACAACGTTAAGAGAGAGCAACAATTTAAAAAAAATGCAAAAACAGAATATAAACCAATAGACCCTGTATATATAACAGCATTGAGGAAGAAGATTAAATGGTATGTACTGTACTAGAGTATTTACAAATTATGTATATTGTATAGGCCTGTAGAAGATGGTGTCACATGCCAAGTGACACTAACATTCGCTTTACATGATAATTAAAAAAAATTCATAATAAATGAAATCAACACAACCAAGTGAAATATGACGTGCAAATTTTTTTTTCCTACAAAGGGTATGAAAAGTATAATATTATTTTGTATGTGGTATAAACATGATTACATTTTACACGTAGTCATAAATTCAGTTGTCTGAATAGACAAATAATCTTTTACAGAGGGAATTATTTTTAACACATTTAACAGGACAAACATTGGAACTAAGAAATACTATCTCTCATACAGGTATATTGTCACAATAACAAGGCACTTATTTAAGTAGAAAGTAAGTGTATCGAAAAAATTTAATATGAACAATTTGTGCCTTTCGAATATGAATCCTAAATGGGGACATATAGAAGAGAAGAAAATTTTCAGGCTTAAAAAAAAAACAACAACAAAGGGATAGAGGAGTATTGCTCTATACTTAATGATTACCTCCTGGTATTTTAGTAACGAGGATTTAAAACTTGACAGATTGATCATGCCACTTTACGCATCAGGATTTCATCTCTACCCATTTAACACAAATCTCATTGACTATCTGCATGCCAGTTTTGGTAAGTGTTATCTTAAGATGTAAAGTTTTACAGCAAAACTGTTCATGTTAATAGAAACATTTACAGATAAGCACGAGGAAAAAAATTGTTGGGGGGAATTTAGGAAAGAAAAGCTGGCGGCTTTCATATTTGCAGTGAGAACTCAAAAATGTAGGGCAGGGTGAAGAGGAAAAAAACGGAATAGTGTAAAGACATTGTCCTGCCATCAGCAAACTAACCTTACCTGTTGGTTTCATGTAGATTTTCCCCCATTGCGATAAAACACAAGCAATGCATCGGCTAAATCTAGAAAAGTCTACCTCATTTCTTGAGCCTCTTTTTACATAAAATTAGATATTGTTAGAACAAAAAGCAATTGTGGAAAAAAAAACCAATAATAAAAGGAAACAAATAGTGCACTTGAAATGATTGTAAACTACAGGACAGTGAATGGTGAAACAATACATATCAAGAATGTTGCCTAGAGCAGATATCAGGAGAAGCAACAGCTCCTTTGTGGGCTGTTTTTGATGTGTTCCTGACAAAAGAGCAAACACATTATGTGCAATGTAAAAGCTTTTGTACTCACAACATGCACAGGCCTCCATCAGAATTCAACTTCTTGATATTGTCATTTTTTTGTTTGTTTATGAAACACGGTGGCCTTTTACAAACGTCATCAATCACAAAAAGTGAAACATTCACAAACAAACAATATAGTTTTGATTTAAGCTACGACTTGCTCCATCCCTGCAGAGAACACCGCAAAGGATAGAAGTCTGGGTTCTTTCTTTTACTTTTTTAAAAACTCTGTGCAGATTATGCTTCAAAAAAAAAAAAGATAAAAGAATAAAATGTAAATTACACATACAAATTTGATGGATGTACACAGCCAATGAGATGCAAAGTATCCTACCCCTCGATTTTTTTTTTTGTATATAAACAAAAAAAGTCCATAAAAATTAACACACTTTTAAGTTTTGCAATTACTTGGGGTAAATGTTTGAGGTATATAAATGTTCTTTCTTCATATGCAAATATTCTTCATGAAAAATCCAAGATGTCTGTCACATATTAAATTCTTGAACACAATTTTGAAGCATACATCATAAATAGAATCATATATTGTGTAATTAAGTATCAAACCTATTTACAGGAGGAGATACAGCTTAAAAATGAAATATATCATTTGTATAGGGACACAAAAGCACATTATGAAATACAAATCAATTCTATAATGGATGTTGTGTGTCTCAAAAGTATTCTAAGGCTAGAAACATGCAGTAGCTTGGATGATGTGAAATATTCTGGTCATATTTGCACCCAACATACAAAAATAACAACTAAAAAAAACAAAACAAACATAAACCAAAAAAAAACAATAACCCAAAACAACCAAATGCTAAATATATGTACACTGAATTAGAAATGTAAGTCTTGAGAAACAGGCACCTTGAGTCTCATAATCTGTCTGTCAAACCATGTTCCATAGTTCTCGCCTAAAAACTATACCACACCCAGATTGGTCATTCCTACCAAAAAAAGCTTGGATGAAACAAACAAATCAACAAAAAAAAGCTTCGAGTCTAGAAGACCATTTCGAATCTTTCTTCACATACTTCTTTAAACAGGAAATATAAAAAAAAAATTGAAAATAACTCAACCCCTTTTTAATTTTGGCTTTGCAGTTTTTAAATAGCATTCCAGAATTAAAATTTAGGTTAAAAAAAAAAAAGAAGCAGGCTTTGCAGCCCCCATATAAAGTAGTATTTGGAAACAGCTGATTTTTCCACCTAAAATTATTATCATCTTTTTTAAATTCATGATTCTCTTTGATTTTCCAAGCTTAAAACTCGCACAAATTTTTCCTACATAGTTTCCCCAGAACAGATGTACTGAAAATATAAAAGGGCCATTCTTATGCCAAAAGCTACTAATACCGCCCCCTCCCTTAAAAAAAAAAAACCTTGAAAGTTAATGAAAGATAAATAAACTTATTTGTTCTAAGAGACAGCAATACACTGATAAGCCCCTGTGTAAAACCTTGATTCAGTCTAATCTGGAGTATTCATTTGTAAACTTCTCCCTTCATTATTGTTTACAGTGAGGCAACCAGGATAAATTTGTCACAAGCCACATTTTGGGAATAGTGACTGAAGAAAATGATGTATAGGTTTATGATTTTCAGTTGTATGGAAGAAAAAAAAAACCCTTATATGCCTCAATCCCAATTCTATAAAAGGATATGTAAGTTTGAAGATGATACTTTGTTATTATTTCCTCTTGAAAAACAATTTTTGGGAAAGATCACATGGACTTATAACTAATTTACCTTTGGTTGCCTCACAAATACACTTTGGAATTTATCATCGATCTAAACAAGAAAAGAAACAAATTGATCAGGGCTATGACCAAACAATCATGAGTACAGTATGATGATATTGTTATTATGTATAATATGAACATGAAATTCCACAGCAAATTGCTTATGATTGAACAGGAGATGTGTGAATAAACATTTTATTTTATTACTCCTTCCATCATACACAGCTATTTGATACTGGTTTACAATAGGGGGACTCTGAATAGTGCATATTGATTTGGAATAATACAAGTAAATTAAGTCTGTTGCCAGTGTTTGATCATGAGATGTGATTAAAAAAAAAAAACCATCAATAAATATGTAAATGCCTTTTCGATGTGTGTCAATTCAATGGTTCAGTATTGATAGTGCTATTGAGTATCTCACAAACAAAAATCATATAACATGACGGCAGATATTCCGAATTTCAGGTAGATTCTGCTCAAAAGCTTGAAAAAAAATTACTGGGGCAAAAAAATAAAATGATTTGTGGAGAATGGCTGAATCAGAAAATCGGAAAAAAAAGGGTATCACATTATTATTCATTGCCTGGTTTTGCCTGAGTGCACTTGAAATCTCAACCTTAGACTTTTATTTGGAAACACAAAGCTTAACTTGGTCAATAATCACCACAGTACCATAAGCGTTTCCCTTTACTGTTTAATATCAGTATATGATCTGCAATTGATAGTAGCCGACGTAAAATTTCAATAGAACGGTATGCATTTGATGCAAATATTTAAGAAAAATACACATGTTTTCTTATTACCATGCACCTTGTCAATTATTCAAAACTATGCTTTATCTTTTAGTTTTTTGCATTTCTAACTTCAGAAAATGGGAAAACGATTGCACATTTATCATTTTTCTTCAACAGGAAAATATTACTTACATGTAATTATGATAGCACTGGTATGGTCTGTTGCAACAATAGCCTAGTGATAATAGCGTAAGTTTTATTTTGTGCAAAATGCACCATATTTACTCTATATATATTTTTTTTTTTGGTGCTGTGAATTTTGATTTTTAAAGATGTGCTGCAACATTTTTACGTGGATGTTTTTTTTTCAATGTGAGGGAAAAAAAAAGAAAAAGCTTGAGACTGAAATGCCTATGGATGATAATGATGGACATGATGTAAATTCCAGTAGATTCCGATATGAGAACAAAAGCTAAACATTCGTTTCACAATTACATGATGATAAATAGCATAAATGGGTGGGGAGGTTGAGGGTGCAGCGTATGAAATGAATGTCTTGCTCGACGAAAGCTGGTTTAGGAGAGCCCCTTTGCTTGGAGGGTTTCAGCATGGGGGAAGCATGGGTCAAAATCTCTAGCCAATCACAAATAGGATAGGTGAAGTCGGGATGGAAAAGCATCAGCCAATCAAAGATTAAGGTGGGTAGTCATTAAGGGTGGAGAGCTTCAGCCAATCAGAAATATTTGAAGTCACCTCTGCGAGAGGCTCCACGTCTAGAAGAGTTGTCATCAAAATAGTTGTCTGAGCGGTAAGACATAGGCATGCTTCCTCCATTTATCATGCTGCGGTCATAGTCAGGCTGAAAAACAAAACAGGAAGGATATAAGAAAAGGGAACTTCAATATATAAATCTCCCCGGTTTAAGAGTTTCATGGTTGCTTATGGAATATATTTCGGTTGGAGAGCTCTGACCAAAACTCAAAGTAAAGGTTCACAAAAAATGTCTTCGATTGTTATAGAATAAAACAATTATTTAAGCAAAAGATTATTATTTTGTGCAGCCGTCCTGCAAAATTTGTTGTGTTACATATCAAAATGACTGCCTTCATATGAAAATTATAATTTATAGATGTGAATATTAAGGTTATTAATAGCCAATGAAAGTTTTAAACCAAACAAACAGGGTGTTTTTTTTTAGAAAAATACCAAATAAAAGTAGAAAGCTGATAGCTACATTTCCATTGTAGAAACTATGCCCACACAGACTTCATTTATTTGTTACAGAATAAAAATCTTAAATTTTTAAGAACATAAGCCAAAGCATAATCAAAGTAGGAAAAATAAATTTGAAATGAAGAATTGTAAACATAATCAAAGAAGCAAAGACTTAAAATCTGGGTTACTGTGCAGACCAATAGTACCCAAGCTGTGAATGGAACATATTAAAATAGAAACAGTGCAAAGACAATAGAGCCAACTTGCATCTATTAAAGCAAATACATAAAAATATTAATAAACAAATAAAATTTTTTACAAAAGCAACGTAGCATAAGTATTTTACAAACAAGATTTGCAAGGTTCTAGACGACCTGAGAGCAAAAGAGGGTAGAAGAAGGAAATGGAGAGGGAGATGAATAGAGAAGTAATAAAGCAATAATACAAGTAAAGAAAATATGAACAAGAGAGAAAAAAGGAGACAGAGAGAGAGAGATAGAGGAGAAAGAGAGGGAGGAGAGAATGAATGTGAGAGAGAGAGAGGGAGGAAGAGAGAGAAGGAGAGAGAGAAATGGAGAGAAAGAGAGAGAGGGAGAGAGAGAGAGAGAGAAAGAGAGAAAGAAAGAGAGAGGGAGAGTTAGGGGAGTGGTGCAAAAATATTAAACAGATGTGCAACAAGAACAATAAGAAAAGTGCAATATCAACACAAGATTTCAAGATGACTGGAAAAAAAAAAAATTATTATTTTGGCCCGACAGTCAAACAATTTACAAATCTTCATCTGGATCTAATTCCAGTACAGTCCAAATTCAACCAATTTTCTGAAGAGAGAGACAAAATCCACTTACATAAGCCTACTATAGATCATTCCCCATCTTTGAAATTCTTTTGAAGGTCCAAACCAGTTTTTTTAAAATCTAAATTCTGAAGATAAGCATGACAAGCTGCCTCAAACTATTTTTGTTTGTACTGCTCTACATCTATAGCTGGTCTGCCCTTCTTATGTGCTTTGCTAAGGGGCTATAAATAGATTGGGTTTTTTCCATTTCATCTATAACATTAATCTATTAGAATTATACAAATATCAATTTGAGTAACCAAGTATCAGATAACAACACCCAAAGTACGAAAAACAATCATTGAGTTATACAACAGCCTGTGAATAAAGGTAAGAGAGGAGAGAAAGTGCTTATTTATACAAGAATTAATTCTATGCAATATTAACTTGACTTAAAAAAAGAAAAATCTAGAAAGGAAAACAAAATCTTGAGAGACTAAAAAATGTACGACATGTAAAAAGACCACCTATGCTACATGTAATTGCAACTTGAAAGATGATATAAAAAAATTATGAAATAATTTTGTTCTCATAATATTATATAGATATGTTGCAATACAGTTAGTACATCTTAAATATTATTGAGGAGTTGAGCACATCATACGCTGAGATGCATTTGTAGTAATTGAAAGCTTACTCTGCAATCTATCAGATTCAAGGTATAGTTTGCCACTTTCATATATATTCCATGATATATGGAAAACATATGCACCACTCCCCTTAGGTATTAAGAGGGTACCTAATGAACAATGCTGAGAAGCTTTTGACTTAAGCTTGAATTTTTTTCAGATTGCACATCTACTGATTCATTTCTAAGATATCAGACATGCAATCAAGATAGCAAAACAAGAGAATTTTACAGAAATTCCAACATTTAGATTAAACAGATTGAAATCATACAAAAAAGATTGTTACAGAAAAAAACCCCAACAAAATGAAAAAAAAAAAAGTGAGTTAAGAAAAGTTTTTGGGACTGAGTAAGTATTTTTACATAAATAGTTTATGAAAACAGAATAAAAAAAAGTTATGTTTCTTACAACCATGCAGTTTTGTCTCTTACTTATTTCTACACACACACACACAAATTGAGTGTGTGCGTGCGTGCGTGCGTGCGTGCGTGCGTGCGTGCGTGCGTGTGTGTGTGTGTGTGCGAATATGCATGCAAGGTATCAAAAAGTCATTTCAAGGAAATTTCCACTAATTGCTTGCCTCAAAATGCCATAGAAAGCTCATAATTACAAATGATTGCAAGGTTCACGCTGCTCAAATCTGTTGCATTTGTACTACCCATGTCAATCTGAATTATTTGTGTGAATTGACATGATTCTAATTTCTTGGTTTTGTTTGTTGAAATATATAAAACATTTTATCTGTTGCAATACAAATTTCCACCATTTCTTCCATTGCAATTTCATCTCAGTTTACATTGCATCCATTAATCATGGAGTCTGAATAACATCCAATCCCCCAGTTTTACATCAGATAGTCATTTTACGAAGTATCTTTTTGTATGATGCTGCATTTAAGTGATAGAACCCATCCTTCCTCGCAACCAAAAAAAAAGAGAAAACTATAACATGAAAGATATATGGAAAATATATGCCAGATTTAAAAATACCGACAAGTCCATAAAAAAAATAATGATCATGTGTTAATAATTGAATAGATGTTGTGTAAATCAGAACTGTTAGTTTGTGATGATTCTATAAACTATTTAAAAAAAATGATCATAATGTGCCACCAATTCAAGGAAATTCCCCTCTAATAACCTCAGCTATTAGACAAGAAGTGACTACAAATACATGGAAATATAGGGAAAAAGAATAAAATGCTGTTAAGTATTATGGAAAAGTTAACACAAAGTTGTTCCAAAGGTAAATGCGTGCAATTAGAATCAGAACCCAAGAAAGTAAAAAAAAAAAAACTAACTGCAAGGAAAAGAACAGTCCAAAGAGCACCATTAGAGGAAAAACAACAACAAAAGAAAGGGTTAATGGATAGGGATATGGAGAGGCAACGTAGTCCATTCAAATCACAAAAAATACAACCAGTTGCAGTTGTTGACTACCTGCCTCAATTAAACTACAGAAAATCAAATAAAAAAAAAAAAAAAGTAAGGAAGATAAAAATACGAAGAAGGAAGAGGGGGGATACAGGCAATGGTATTATAAAGCCCATTCACTCCATGCTAATGTAAAGGAAGGACGCTTGTGCAGTCCCTGCAAACTTCAAGGCATTTCATTCACCAGTGTGCCACCAACATCTTTCACAAGTAATGGTAACAAAGGGTTACAAAGAACACATACACACACATCTGTATTTGCATACAAACATCAAGACGGGTGTAGGAGATGCAAAGAGAAAAAAAAAAAGGAGATAAAGACATTAACAGTGGAATTCAGATGTCAAGTCCCTTCTTATGATGTGCATCTACATTAAGTCTGGCTTCTGTCAAAACTGTTTCGAAAAGATGTACACACACTGACAAAAATGTATGTCCATTATGTAGAAATAAGTGAGGTCACCTCTTAAAGCCAGACTTCTATATAAGTTATGTATATCCTATATCTTGACTTTTCATACAGTTGCATCAGAATAGTTCTGGATCATTTCACGGGAAGGGAAGAAGGGAAGAATTCGTAAACTTTCATACTAAACGAAAACCAAAACAACTTGACCACAAAATTTTTGTTATTGAAACCAATTTCACCCATTTGAATTATTCATACAAATTTAAAATATGAGAAAAAAAATCCTGATGAAAAACAAAAAAAACAAAAACAGGCTGGCCCATGGTGTTATACATAGAGAAGCATATTGCAACATAATAGGGAGATATCGATGAGAAATGAACATGCGCCTCAAGCCTTCCTGTGTTTACCTATACATGATGGCTGATGAAAGACATAATCCCTGCTCAGTTAAAACCCTGCAAAGATGAGTCAATTGAAAGAATGGTCATCAACTATGAGCAACAGAAAAATGTTCAATTTCTTAGCTCTTTATATTACATTTTTTTCGTGTGCTGGGTATTGAATTATTTTCAAAGATAGTGCTGAATTACCTTCGGTTTTATAAATGGACTTATCGGAGCAAGTCATATCCGTTCCTGAGAATTAATATGTAGACCTACATTATGATGATGCATTGGCTTGTGTGAAATGATTCTCTACATTACAGGCTAATTTTCATGGATAAAGTAACAGGTTTTATGCTGGAGCTTTGACACATCAGTGGATAAAGTAATGATGCCAGTTTCAGGACTTGACATGTCGCCACAAAGAATGTAAAAGAGTTAACATGACAGTGCTTATGCTCAAAGCACCTCTATAACCTGACTGTACAACTCAGCAAGAACAACTAAACAAATGATCAAACACACATTGCACTCACGAAGCCATGGCTTTCACTGGCAACAAAATCCTTTAAAATTGCTCCTGCAGTTCCTCAGCTTTTCTTCATTCTATTATTCTATCTTATTTAACCATGAAAATTGTCTTGTGACCAATCCATGTAAAAAGTTTTGCAAAAATGCATTGGATTTTTTTTTGTTTTGTTTTGCTAGATGATGACTTTTAAAAAATAGTAGGTGAGTATGAAAGAAAGATAGACTTTAATGTTTTTTTTTAAAGGCATCTTTGTATTGCACAAAAGAAGCACAACATCAAAATGTCTAAATGTGTATCAGGCCCTCACTATGAATCAAGATGCAGAATTCAAACAAAAGTCCTAAATCAAAGAAGAAAAAAAATTAAGATAGTCCAGAGAGTCCTTGGCATGCCTTTGAATAGCCCTTCACCTAAACAAAGTAGAGACTTTTTGGCTTTTCTAGTTTAAACGATTTTCATTCAAAGCCATTAGACACTTTTTCCACCCATGTTTTACGCGGTCATCAGCATAAATGCTGCCCTAACCCCTTGATGACTCATCCTCAGCATCCAGTGCTGGAAAAGTCTTTCACAGGAAATCCTAAAACCTCAGCATCCAGTGCTGGAAACGTCTTTCACAGGAAATCCTAACACCTCAGCATCCAGTGCTGGAAACGTCTTTCACAGGAAATCTTAACACCTCAGCATCCAGTGCTAGAATCGTCTTTCACAGGAAATCCTAAGACCTCAGCATCCAGTGCTGGAAACATTTGTTACAGGACAATCTGTCAAATCATACCATTATCACATTTGCTGGACCCTAGATTTAATCAGAATTTAATCTATATTTTGATGGGTACTGATAAGATCTAGATTTAGAATTCTATAGGTAGAGAGAGAGAGAGAGTATTTTTTTTAGAAACAAGACACTAAAACCAAACACATTCATTTTTTATCAGATTCTTTTCTGAATTCTACATCAATCTTTATAATTTTGGGAAACATATTATAGAGAAAGAATTAATATGCATCCGTTTTATATAGGAGTTTTGATCCAGATCTAGTTGATAACCTAGATTGTAGATCAGATTTCATGTAGAGTAATCCTAGTCTCGCTGGCTGCTGTGGTTTCCAGTTTCCTCTAGGTAAGGCCAGTAAAAAATTTTGAGATATCTCAGTAAAACTTAAACATATTTTTTAAGAGTGAACAAAGAAATGATTTATAGACGCCCATCTGGATCTGATTCCAGTCCCAATTCACTTGTTTTTCATACAAAGCAACTAAGTCCACTATAGTAAGCCTAGGAAAAACTATTTTCCCCAATTTTTTCAATGCTGAAAGAATAAGGTTTGGTTTAGTGGAAATCAGATAGATAGGGAAATTAGCCTACAAAGTAACTAGCTACAAAAAAAAGAGGAAAGAGAAGGCAGAGAGATAAAGAGTAAAAGAAAGAGGAAGGTGAAAAAATGGAATTCCAAAACGAATGAGGAAGAGGTGTGCAAGATGGGGGGGGAAAGAGAGAAATTGAAAGAAATAATAACAGAGAAGATAATATGGATAGAGAGAGAGAGAGAGAGAGAGAGAGAGAGAGAGAGAGAGAGAGAGAGAGAAGAGAGAGAGAGAGAGAGAGAGAGAGAGAGACTCACATCAGTTTTCACTGGCTTCAAGATAGTGTAGGGGGCAAAGCCAACTTGGCCCTTGTGGTTGCGAAGTTTCCACCAGTTTCTACTGCTATCCAAAACCTGGTGATGGGAAGGAAAGGTAGAGTGAAAACAAGTATGAACAATTGAAGGGGAAATTATCTTCAAAAACTGTTTCAAAAAACCACAGCATGTGTTTCAGAATCCGAACAAAAACATACAACATTGTATTGTATTCTTCATAGATGTGTTGAAATTCAAACTGATGCTCAAATGTGATTTTAGAATGATTACAATTCTGAGCCTAAGGGCTGTCAGACGATGTTCACATTATAGAAATTCCGCTGTACAATTTTCTTGGAACATGTATCAAGTACATGGAAACTGTTATTGCTAAGACTAGAGAAGACAAACCTCAGACCCTTCATTGCTATCTAAAAAGGACCCAAAATGAGTAGTGCCATTATGTCAGCCCAGTTAAGATGGACAAAATTATGGTCATTATGCTTTTGGCACCAACAAATAGTTTAATAATACATACATGCACACACATACACTGTCTCAGCAGAAAACTTACCTGTAAAATATCTCCTTTTTCAACTGTGAGCTCCCTGTCATTTTTCCCTATACGAGCATGTGCTGCTTCGTAGATCCTGAAAAGCATGTATGAAATAAGAAGAATGAGAATTTCAATGTATCAACAAAAAAAAAAAAAAATTACATTTGTCATGAATGTATCAAAACTATAATCTCAGTTACTGCTAGAGAGTTGAATTAGCAGTGAGGACAAACATTTCACATTTTGTGACAATGAATCACAACTCATACAGAGATCTGACTCCCCCATGTTCATAAACTACATGAAACCTTTATCTTTCTTATGTTTCTGTAAGAGACACTGAATTGTTAGTCTTCATGTGGGCATCAGAGGGAGGG
>BLXT01001596.1:881125-891922 GCA_019648995.1 Plakobranchus ocellatus
TACTACTACTACTACTACTACTACTACTACTACTACTACAACTACTGCTACTGCTACTACTATCTGGGGGCGTCGATGGCACAGTGAATAGTGACTCCGCCCTGAGATCTGCAGGGACCCTTCTGTTGCGGATTAGAGCCCCGCCATCAGCGTCCCGGCCTGACGGAGGGCCTTAAAGCTTGAGATCACCTTGTTGTGGACTGGCTATATACCAAAAACCAAACTACTACTACCACTCCTGCCACTGCTGCTGCTACTAAACTATAAGTACTTATTCTAGTACTTCTACTGCTACTACCACAATGGCAACAACAACTATACCCACATGCATACACACATGCATGCATACATAAATACACACAACCATACGTAATGAGAAACAGTGAGACAAAATAATGCTAAATCATTTTTAAAAAGACCTTGCTCTAAAAGCCCTTACCTTTAATGATCCACTCATCCAATAATGGGAAAAGGCCTTACGAGACTCAGTTTTCACTGAAAAATCCTGAAGACCATTCAACCAGCAGTCATACAATGTAATAAATTGTTGAAAAAAATTCCTAACCTGAAGAATTGTTTGAAAAACTGACTATTTCCTTACATTCCACGCGCACGTTATGAAACATGTAGGCAGTAAAACTCTGCACCAAACCGCTGAAAGTTATGTAAAAACTTTTACAACAGGTGCTTACACTGTCACACGCTGATCGAAAACACAGCAGCAGCGGGCAATAATCACAACTATAAATATTTAACGCATGGAAGCTTGCAGAGGATAAGTACAAAATAAGTAGCGAGTGAACAAGCCTGGCCGAATCTGCCTAATCCAATCAAGATCATAATGATTGAAAACACGAACGTAAAGTCAAAGATCAAGGTAGTGCAAAAATGCGGGCAGTTTCATTCTGCTACACATCAATACGACCTAGTTTTAATACTGATGTGCCACATCAGTATTAAAACCACATCTCAATACCCGCAGTAAGCAGCAGCTGATAAAGCCATTGTGCTTTCTCTCAATTATTACTGTCACAATTTTTGAAATTTTTTTCCGTGATGCTGGAAATAAAATTTGAAAGGCGGCCAGTATAAAAATCTGAAGTTGAGCCTTCTCTCAGTCTTTAGTCATGGAGTCCATGCTCACATCTGATTTTGTGCTTATCCACTTCTTGCTTCGGCTGAACGCTTATGTTTTGTACCTACCACTGACACCATGTTTTTGGAAAAAAAATGTTTTTTTTTTTTCAACGTCAGCGTATCTTTTATTTGAATTATGGAAGTTTACGAAAAACAAAAAAGGAAATGGTGAACTTCCAATAAAAAAAAAAAAAAAAAGGGAAAGCTCTAAAGATCTCATCAAATCACTTAAACAAGTAAAGCCTTTTGCACTGCAGAAAAATAAAAGACTTTCAACGGAGGCGTATAACTAAACTGGCAGCTAATGACAGACACGGAAAACAATATAATAATAGCGCGAAAGACAAAATCAAAGAGAGCAAACTGATTCCAGATTACAAAGGCTTTAGGACAATAATGGGTGGATGGCAAAAAAAACATTATGGACTCCACAGAGAAATTACAAGAATACTGTTCTGTTTCTCCGTTTTAACAATCAATACCAAGCCACGATGTACTCTTTTTTTTAAGGGCCCCATCTGGAATAGACAGTGGCGATATTGTTCTTCCCCCCAAACTTTCAGTTAACCCTATAAAAATAGTTGTTGCTACCATAACCTACTTCCTATGAATGAAGACTTTTAATAAAAGTTATTCTTTGTCTACCTCTACTGCATTAGCCCTCAACGTTTCCTGTGATTGCTAAACTCTTGTGTCGGCAAATATGTCCTAAAAATTATTGTTGCCTCCATCTTATGGTCTCAATTAATGACCATCAGGATTAGCTTCCTCTGGTACCGATTCATTGGACCTTTTTTCGATCACGCTATCCTATCATTCTACTGATAAACCACATCTCAGCTGCTTTCAGTTTTCTCATTTTTTTCCTTGTTTATTACCTAACAATTACCACCACTTTATAGGACTGACCATACATGTGTTTAATTACTCTTATTTTGTACTTATCCCATGGTTTTAGTACTGCACGATATATTTTCATTACCCTCATGTACATGACATGCAAATGTCAGAAGAAAACATTCCGAGGAAATAATGATTCTACAATCTTCACTGACGTTGCTTGAGCTTTGGGCCTGATAACCATCCATTATAGCTCATGACTTTTGCCAAGAGATAAAACACGGCCCAACCTTAGCCAAAGTAGTGTCAGATTATTAGTTACAGCATTTATGTATTCTATTTACACAATATGCGCTATCTTAGGCTTACATCGAGCACCAATCAAAACAAACAGAGAGGGCCAATATAAAAAGTGGAAAAGAAAAAGTGTTTTAGTATCAATGATAAAGGCATTTAAACAAAAAAAAACAAAACAAAAAAAAAACCAGCTACCCTATCGCTTAGAATCAAGTGATAAATAACCTTGAGAGGTTTTCTATCTGGTCACAATATACCTATCTATAACCAGGAAGCACACAAAGCCGCGTAGATAACTGAATCAAAATAACTCAATAATGTCCTTGGACAGCCTTTTTCAGCTGTTATTACGCAACGATCATGATTTAGAGAATGCGATTATCGGGGGGACTGCAACAAGGAAAAACGAAATAACAAACAAGCATTAGAGAGACTGTTTTCCTTCAGTTCTCGTATACTTGAGTCTCAAAATCTAACTGATATATTTACACATTCCTAAAAATATTATTTGTATGATAATGCATGTTTCTATTTTATTATGCATGCGAATCGTGCCTAAAATGTAACTTTGGAGGGAAAAGTTAATGGGGCAAAAAGATAAAAAATCTATTTCGATAAAGTCTACGTTCTAAAATAAACTTTATTTCAATTGTGAGTCACTGACTATTAAGGAGAGAGAGAATGTGTATTTAGTGTGGAAATTATAGAGAATAAATGTCTTAAAATGACAAAAAATAACTATGGCTCAGAAGAACCCACTTCCCTAAACTGATCAAAACTGAATGAAAGAGAGAGGTAAAGAGAGAACGAGAGAAAAAGAGAAGGATCAGAGAGAGACAGACAGGCAGGGAGAGAGAGAGAGAGTTAGGGAGAGTGGGAATGAAAGAGTTAGCAAAACGGAAAGCTATAGACATGGTCCAGCATTACCGTTGAAAACAGTTTTCTAAACATCCCTGTTGAAAAGGCAACACAAGAGAACAAAGTTCAATGCACCATATGCAAATGACTGTTTCTGAGCGTAGCCCTCTCACAAAGCCATTCACACTGTTTACCTCTATCTTTTGTTTTCAAAATATTCTGGACCGTTACCGAAAATATTTCATACAAAACGGGAAAACAATCCAATTTAAGGCATACATTAACCGACAGACACGTCTTATACACTCCTTTTCAGCCTTCTAATGCAAAGATACATTAAAATATTGAACGAATCTATCGTGCGACCAGCGTCTCAACAACGCCGTAAAACAAAACCATAAAAAAGCGAGAGTATGCAGAGGGAAAGTGGTAGTCTCGATTGGAGACTTGGCGCAGAAAGGGGGGGGGGGGCGCACTCCATTAAAACAGGGTTTTTCAGAAACTTGCACTGCCATTAGTTTATAAAGGACCTATAATGACTTTTGGCTTACTTTATCTATATGGCTATATACATGCAACAAAAAAGAGATAAAATGGACTCAACACCAATCAAAATGCCATTCGTGTTTCTCACGCATTTGAGAAAAACCATGCAAATAAAATCGCACTATCTTTACTTAGTTCTCGGAGGATGCAGCAATTTTCTCTTTTTTTATTCATTTATTTGAATATACGGCGATGATAGTTCCGTTTACATGAAAATATTAGCACCTTAATATGACTTTCTCTTTGGATTACTAAAAAAGATGTTTTTTACAGACATCAAAACAATTTTTTTTTTCTCTTAAGCAAAACATCACACCATTATTAGAAATCCACCTTGACCGGACTTTGAATTTGATAAGGACAGAACACTCTGAGACGAAAAAAAAAACCTGTGAACAAAGCTAGGTACCATTCTCTATTGTAGATCTACATCTAGATTTGGTCGCTGGGCCAAGACTACTGCCGACGCATTCATGGTCAGTGATCCACAGAGACACCCAGTAGCCATAAATCGCAATCTCCCTATCTGGTCGGCCCATTCACTGACATTTTCTGACTGTAATCTCACTGGTCGTGAATGACCAGTCTACTTTCACTTTCTCGGATCTCGGTCACAAGCCAGCCTAAAACTTTTTGAAGGGGAAGAATTGAGAGGGAAAAGAAAGCGCAAGAGAGTTTTAGTAACAGACACATATGTTGTTTATGACTTGTTTGCTCCGAGACCCATGTGATGGTTTGCATTCGCACTGAGTTGATAGAACATAATACAATTTCTAATTGCTTTGCGATTGACTCAATTTTACACCACCCATGGAAGAAAACTTAAATATTAAGAATTAAGCAAGTAGAAATTTCAGATTGCATAAAAAGCCCGCTATGAACATAACTAGTTCAATACTGATTTGAAAACAATCACGAAAAAAAAAAAATGTAGCACGCCTTGAAAAAAATGAGGCAGAGAACGATAGAAAAACATTTATAATTAAAAAAAAAATAATAAAAAGGAATCTATCGAATCAGATGTACACCGTTCCTGCTCACGCAAACAATCATCTGAAATTGAACACGGGTACTCCTTATATTTGAAGAAATGTTAAAGTTAAATAATACATCGATAGATAAAACAATCACAAAACAAAAACCCATCCAACCTAAGCCCACAGCCCATTTGCATTGTGAGTTCTCAAAAGGGGTCTTGGATTGTTTTGGTGTTTTGTGCGAAGAGTCCAGAGCATCGATGGTGGGGCTCGAACTCGCGCCAGAAAGGTTTCTACAGATCTCAGAGCGCGTTTGCTGGCCAATGGTTTTAGAAAATCGTTTGGTTCTGATACCAGAAACTTAGAAGGCGATCTTACCTTGGAGCACTAACAACAAGTGTAAATGAAAACTTTCGACACGCCCCGAAAAACACAATCCTCCCTCCTTAACTTCTACCCCATTCTGAACTCAAGTTTCTTCCTTTTTTTTATTTTTTTTTTTTACCCCAGCGCACGCCTCATTAAATCTTTCTTCAGAAATAAAAATATAAAAACTCACTTCCAAAATCAGGCAGAAGCAGATATAGAAATCGCTTCTAAAAACGAACGCTTACTTCAAAATAAATTAACAGCAGGAAAGAAACTCAACGCCCTCTGGGTTAAACTGATCATTTCGTCATAAGGAACAGTTTGCATGGCTGACAGAAAAAAAAATAAAGGAAAAACAAAATCAACACAATCGTCATGGAAGCCCTTTTTAACAGAAAGGTTCTTTAAAGTCAGGGTGTGGGACTTTAAATTTCATTGACTCCTTTGTAATAAATAAATAAAAAAAAAACAAACCAAAACAACAAAAAGTCCTGTTTCTTTGGTGCCTCTAACACACATTTTAAAAGGCCTACATTTTATTCCGCAGAAGCCCGACTTATATTTTCAATGTGTATGTATGTGTGTGTGTATGTGTATGCTCGCGTAAACTTCCAATGTTACATAGTGATAAAAGTACAAAGTTTTGATAATACCTTCCTGTCACGGGTTAGGAGCTGGATAAAACTACAAGCCTACCACTTATTCTATTATTTATTGATGGGGGAGCCACTTGACATTATTTATTATGTGGCTCAATATGAATTCAGATCTACTGAGATGTAAGCCTGAAATGGAAAAATTTGGGAAAAAAACAAACAAACAAAAAAACAAGCGCATAAATAAACAATACTTATATATGTATGTGTCTATGTGTGTCTAGTGACACATACATGTACGTTTTTTGTTGCATATTTATTTCGGGGTGCATAAAAGACAGGACATCGCGGAAGAGAGATGCGTGTTGAGCTGAGATAGAATCAAGTGCCAGTTATTGATGCATTTACCTCTCAAATACTATATTTCTACGTAACAGTAATTCATGCGCTGGCTCTGGGCGACTGGTTTCTCACAAATTCATTATCAAATCTGTACAAAATGTTCTGCTGGTGATGGAGTTAATACTGTTTGTTTATATTATTCTGTTGATTGGCACAACGACCTCTACAACAATTTGTCCTGTTCGGAGAGCGTGCGTGGCGCGACTTTTCTGTGGCGAGTCAATAAAACACAGCTCATTTTTTTTTTTACAATTGAAAAAAACCCAAAAAACCCAGGGATTAAAAGTTGATCAATCAATCAATAAGTTTTACATAAAATAGTAACTTAATAACATGAAACTCATAGCTGATTAGGATACATACCTTTTGGACGACGAATTTTCGAAATTGTTCCGGTAGATTTTTCACACAAAACCGTAAGAATCCACAATATCTTTCCTTTAGTACAACAAATACATTATTGGTCTTGTGTCAACGTCTTAATTTTCGATTCAAGTCTTTTTCAAAAGTCAATCACGCATAATCTAAACCCTAGATTGGAATGATTCTCTAACACAAATATGTAAAGGTATTATTTTATATTCTTTGCCAATTTTAAAATAACTCTAACCCTTTTGAGAATCGTAAATAGAGCATTTTTGTCATTCGACCACTTACACACACTTCAAAAAGTTCTAACCTTTGTATCGCCTTATTCACCTTGTACCATGCAGGATTAAAAAGAAAACTGCTTCATGACAGAAATAAATTATGTCGGCTTGAATTTTAATTATCCTGTAAGCACTTTTTAAACGTGTCTGCTTTCTTTGTAAATATTACAAAGCTTTAAATAAGTAGGCCGCAGAATACGAAAATTACACGGTGTTGCACGTATCTAACCAAGGCAGAATCGATTTTGAATGTTGAAGTACTGAGAGTCAAACAACGGCTTTCAAAGCTGCCGTGAAAAAGATTTAATTTCACTTGATAAAACAATGCGATAAAAAAGGATTGACCTCACAAGTCAAACTAATTTATTTCCGATGATGAACAAAATTAACAAATAACACCCGTTGCTACTTCAAGTTCCAATAAGGATAGCCACAGATTTACAAAATATGTCCAAGTCCATTTCCATTGGAAGACCATAGGCAATACCTACGTCTTCGAGACGCTAACACAACGTAATCGTTTCTTACACAAAATAAAATGTAAAAATCCTGCTGAGAATTTCATAAAAAACTTTGCTGTATCCTGCAGGAAGAAAAAACCCAAACAAACTGCATCTTTCCTTTTCTAAACTGACTTTTACGCTTTCACTACAAATGGCACTTTCATTCCTAAAACTGCAAAACCTAACCTGCGATAAGCAATCTCTCCATTCAACAATATCTATGGATATTAAATTTTGGCAAAAGATCTCGTACGAGGCAACCCCCCCCCCCCACACCCTTTTTTTTTTGTTGTTGTAACGTGCAAGGGCGGTAGTTTACAGAGGCAGTAGAATTCAGCTTAGTCAGACTTGTATAAATCGAATTTCTTTTAAGTAAATGTTCAACATCTGGATCGTTTTAAGCTTTACATAAAAACAAACGCAACGGTACATGTATGAATAATTCCAGTCGTTGATTTTATCCAGGCCGAACTTGCACAAGTCACTATTTGTTACACTTCTGGAACACTTTGAGTTGCTGCTGTTTATTGTTAAGAAAAATGCGCTAGAGAAGTAAATGTACGGATAAAATCAAAGATGTTCTTATGCAAGTCGAAGTTGCATAACCTGATCTTCTTTTATAATTCTAAAACATTTTGAACATTCTTGTTTTATTGTAAGCAACAAAGAGATGGACAAGTAAATGTATGGTTAAATCGGTGCTGTGTTTAATCCCCCAAAAGACATTGAATGGTCAAAACCCGACAGAAAATTGACTTATTATAACCTCTTAGAGATTGACTTATCAGGGATCCACTGCAATTCTCTTTTGAGCAGTCTTTCCGAAAATTTTGAGTACGACCACACAGTAGATCCCAAGCGAGGTAGGTCTTATTTAATCTGATATTTAAACAGAAGAACTGAATATAACTAAGCTTTCGGGCTCGCTTGTGCAGCAGTTTTAAAATTGAAAACTAAGCTCAGCATCGGTAAAATAAACGAAACAAATCTTGCATTAGTACACCACACATTGGGCTGGCGAATTGTGGCCACAAGGTAAGCTGCTAGAAAAAAAAAAGACCATCTACCTTGTACAAAACCACTAAGTATTTCTTCCACTAGGCTTTTGGGCTTTGTTGTGCAGCCGTCTGAAAGCTGCACCAGAAAATTTAACGGAACAAAACGCGCATTAGTGCGCTACATACACACTGGGCTAGCGAACTGCAACCACACAGTAAGTTGCCAGAAAAGATACCGTTTACCTCATACAAACCACTGAGTTTGCCTTCCATGACTATTTAATAGACCATTAAATTTTTCCTTCTCGAATCAAGACGCTAACCTTCAGTTTTACTACCATCACAGAATCCGCTTTCACATCTTAGAACATTTCTAGCTTAATGCAAATCATGAAAATGCAATTCAAATTTATCGACTTTTCTTTAAGGCTCAAGAAAACAGAACACCCTCACAAAGCTTTAACAAACAGCACTGACCAATAAAGTATTACAGGGTTTCGCGGAAAATGAAAATAGTGTCTCTGCATTCGGACTTACTCCAGTTTGGCCCGTAAAAAAACATTACAAAGTTTTGAAATTCATATTAGTTTAACTGTGCTTATTATAAAGGGGCAAATACCGATTTGAATACACATCTGTATCGGGACAAATTTCTTTGCATTAATCTTCATCATCTGCGATTTTTTTTTGCCTTGCATCACCAATTCTTTGGTACCTTTTACCTTGCGCGCAGCGTCTTTTTATTACAATGAGTTAATTCTTCACACAAACACACACACATACATACACAAAAAAAAGAAAAAAAAAAGAACAGGAGGAGGAAAAAAAAAACAACGAGACCATACTCTTTACACTATATTTTTATTCGTTTTCCTTCTGAGAGGACTTGTGCGGCTTTACATTGTCTTCCCTCCAAATTCACAATATATACGCCCCGGCGCTGGACCAGAGATCTTAAAATAGAACATGTCGCGTCAATGCGATGTTGAACATCTTTTAAAACTACACCCAAAATATGACTCATCTAAGAAGACGAGAAAAAAAAAATTCCCACCTACTGCACAATAACCTTTTCAGATCAAAGTTATATGAAGTAATATACTTTAAGCGCGGTAACAATAACAACACCTTTGTGCTCGAATTTCTTAGCCGTTTTTAATGCGTCTTTATTTTTATTTTCTATTTTCTTTCTTTTTGATTTTTGTTGTTGTTGTTAAAACATAATTTAAACCAAGGTATGTATATTTTTTTATTAGTAAAAAATCCCAAAATGTCTCAGCCAAAATAACCCAGGCGCTGGATTAAACGACCGACTTCTGTTTTCTTGTGTTGTAATTCTTACGTTCCTTGTCATTTCTCACGTTTCATCTTTTCTGTCCTATACAACCAGAAATGAACGGTCATCGAAGCATGAATATAGAAGTGGCTCGATGTTCTTGCCAGCCTCGCCTGGCGAGTCTCTTACCATGAAGCTTCTATATAAAATTATGCTCTAGTTGGTTTCTATAAAACTTATGTCAAACTTTGTCAAGAATGTTGCACATATATTTTGTGAAAACAGACTCCTTTTGAAAAAAAAAAGAAAAAAGAGAAAAAGAAATGACATGACAAAAAGGTAAACCAAATGAAAGAAAAGATGACAAATTTAGGCTGATCGTCCTGAAACACGAAGGCTTCGAAACTTGCGGGCGGCGTGGTTTAGACCTAATATTACCAGAGATGTTCTAATGAGGAGAGCTTTAAAGGAGCAGAAATACACCTGTTCTAAATAAAGCGGAAAACCCTAATCTATATATAGCTCCCTTGCAAAAAACACTTTGGAAGGGTGGACAAGCTAGAGGCTGCTCTTCTTCAGAGATCTGATTTTAAGAACGTTCCCGACTTGAAAATGCAATAAAAAGTTTCAAGAAGGCTTACTTAGATTGCGCTTATTTTCTGAAGTAACTTTCATCGTTATTATACTTGCTTTATCTCAGAATAGCGTGCATGTGTAATTTGTCGTTCTTAACTGTTCTGTTTTGTTCTTGTTATATTCTTAAATATGTAATAGTTAGGAAAGATAAACTAAACCAAGCCATTGCTAAACAGATATTGTAAATAACAACAACAACAACAAAAAAGGTACTCACAAGTACATAAAAAGGAAATATATCGGTACTTACAAAGTCATGAGTGGTGATTTTGTCCTTTTACGATTATCATAAATAAATCGGTTAAAATTCTACTCCATACCCTCCCTTCCCCAATCCCTCTCTTTAAAAAAAAAGAAAAAAATGAGGACTCAATTATTTCTGAGTCCATGAGTATTAACCTCACATCGATATATATTCATTATTAATGTTTTAATCGGTCATCAACTTAAAATTTTTTTTTTTTAAATTAAGATATCAACAGAAAGGGCAATTCGTGAATGTATCTTTCATCGCCCAACCTAAAAACGCTACGTGTATTAAGCTGATATTGTTGCCACGGCTAATTCCACCTGACACTATCTCGTACTCGCGTCAAGCAGGCGGGCCGCGCGCGCAGTGAATAGTCTCGCTAATGTTGATTTTCTAAAATGAAAAAAAGAATTTCATTATTAAGCCTAGACAAAGTTGAGGTCAACTCATTGCGCCCCATCC
>BLXT01001596.1:906626-924572 GCA_019648995.1 Plakobranchus ocellatus
ATTATGCATGCTTAAGAAAAATAATGCAGATGACAGTGGATTGCGTGTGCTGAATTTCATTCAAAAAATAAAACAAAGCGAAATAAGTGGTGGAATTTAACTGAAAAAAAGGAAAAAAAAAGAGTTTTAAGATCATCTCATGTGAAACATTTAGCGGTTCAATTCGCGACTGAAAATGGTCAGTAGACCTAAGATTACCACAATTATACATTTTAGCCACAAAATACAATCAAATAAACCCCCATGAAACTGCCTATGCCGCTGTAAAGTTCCTAACACTGCTGCTACAGCAGCATTACAACGTGCCCAAGTCCCTTGCAACTTGAAGAATTCTCCAGGTCGAAGAAGCATTGACGCACGTCGATCGTCTCGATCAAGCAAACAATCTATCAGAGTATCACACTCCTATCAAAGTTTTGAGGTCAAAAGCTGCACCAGTGTACGATTTTCAGGATGTGAATATCGAATGCCCAGATAACACAGAGACCGCGTCGCTGGACCCTAGGGCCTAAGTGCCTCAATATTACATTTGCAAAAACACAGCAAGTTTCTTGCACTTCTTAGATTGTCAGTGGGCGTCTACTTATGCTATTATCTTCATCGAAAATGTAAGTGAAACAATCGCATATAAGGGATTGTGTATGAGGCAGATTGGCCACGGTTGGAGGTTATCAGAAAATATATAATAAAAAAAACAACCACCGTCACTGCTCGTACTTAGACCATTCTCATTTATTTAAACAACAGCAAATAAAGTAGGCCTAAATCTATGACTGGCTGAACGAAAAGAAGTAAAACATCACAAGAATATGAAACATATTTGACGCAATACTAGCTTGCTAAATGGAAAAAAAGATACGAGAAATTAAAAAAAAGAAAAAACGGCTGGGTGTACATATATCCATGCATACAGGTACGAAACCTCACAACTTTCACCAATCGTGACTTCCAAAAAGGGTCAATTTTTTTTCCATACTAAAACCAGGAGTGAGTTAGGGAATAAAACTTTTACCTTCTTTGGGGTAAAAGATATAACTTCATGGAAAGAACAAGAATTACAGAATCCCGAGTTAACCTACCTTCAAAAAAGTTCGGCGCCGTAGTTAGCGTCGGGTTCTGTTAACAGTTCCAGAAAACTATGCACACAGATATAATCTAGGCCCTAACATGATTTAAAATTAGGTATTTACTCTTTTCCTCCAAGTCTTACGAGGGGTGGAAAAAAACAACTTATCGACGCACAGAGCTAATTAATGCTGAATCCATGAAATTATATCCTGAAACATTGGTTGCACCCGCACCCTATGAGGCAAAATTGTCTTTGGACTAAAGGAATGTCTATTTTCTGAAGTGTCTGCAAGTATACACTGTGTCTGTCTGTCTCTATCTCTCGCTCTCTGATTCGCCTGACCGCGGCCGCACACCTCCTGAACGAGGTCCACTGGGCTTTAATAGTGTATGAACCCAGGCTAAGTTATGAACCCATAAAAATAGGGGCATACATTCGAGACTCTGGGCCTTGAGGGCTGAATAAGGCAAAGAAAAGCATTTAACCCCTAGTAGATCTAGATCTAGATAATATATTTCACTGTTTCGCGTATGTGTAGCGGAGACCAGAGCATTTCACATGTAAAAGACTCTACTAGCGTAATGTTTAATATATATATATATATATATATATATATATATATATATATATATATATATATATTTTAAACTAGTAGTCTACACAAGCATACAACGTACACATTATTTTTTGTCTCTCTCAACCCAGAAACAAAAAGGAATCAGTCGAGCGAGAACATACCTCTGGGTTTGCATTCACAAAATAACTTATACTGCCACAATATTTAATTTGAAGAGGCGGGGGCAGAGAGAAGCGAGTTTTATATGAAAAGCTGCCTTGAAAAAGAGGGCGTGGGGGGAGAAGGATTCATTCTTTTTTTTTTTTTAATTTAAAAAAAAAAGAAGGAAAAAAAATTATCCCACAGGAGCTAAATTTACTTGGAAAGCGATTATCTTTTACTGTGCCAGACTTATAATGAGTAAATCCGAGAAAAGTACCAAAATAACAAACTGCCGATCAATAAGAACTCAAGAAGTAAGATTTGCATACGTTGACGACTTCATTTCTGCAAAGACCGATATTTTTTTTTTTTTTTGGAAACCTTCGAAGAGGAAAAAAAAAATTATAACATTTTACACTTTGAAATAGTGGCTAAAGAAACCAATAAGAAATTTTGGCAACAGCCATGAGTTAAATGTGCAAACAGTGCATCACATTTAGAGCTTAGCGGATGTAATTGAAAATAAAATTCCATTATTTGCCTTTTCTAAAATGCTGACTGATAAAGCTTTAACGAAATAATGTTATTTACTTTAATGATTTACTGTTTCAAAATTAATTATTGTTTGCCAATAAACATAATGTTGTTAAGCGTTTAAGTAATATTTTTATCGGCTTGATTGGTAGTCACACTTTGCTATATGTAAATGCTCTCTTATTGAATACTGTGCCGTAGACGACATTGGTTTTGTGTGTGTGAATGTGCGTGAGTATTAAAAGCCTGTCCACAACAAGGTGATCTCAATCTTTCAGACCCTCCGTCAGGCCAGGGCACCGGCGGCGGAGCTCGAACCATGGCGACTGAGTCGCGGCAGATCTGGGGACGGATTTGTTACCCATAATGACTGGATAGTAAAAGTAAAGTGGGTCCCACGCTAAGGCCAAGCATCGGGGAACCAGGAGTAGGGTCCTGATTGTTTTTGGCATAGGACATTATGAGGTAATTTGCCATTGCTTTCCTCGCCGCTTTACGTTTGCTGGGTCTAAAGAGACCTGACTACTCGTTTTTTAGTGCTGGGTGTACTCAAGGGAGTAATGTAAATTGACTTGGCCCAGACTGGAATTCGAACCTCGGATCTCTGAATTGGTAGCCAACTATCCACCAGATGAGCCACCGCTGCCCCGACTGCATAGTTGACATAGAAATACATTAACTATGTTCTGCATGAATACATCTTCACAAAGATTGCAAGCTGGTTGGTTGGTTGTATGTACATAACCTGTGCACAACATGGTGATCTCAGGCTTTATGGTCCTGCGTCAAGCCAGGGCGCCAGTGGCGGGGCTCGAACCCGCAACAGAAGGGTCCCTGCATTCTCAGGGCGGATTCGCTATGTGTGCCACCGACGCCCCCCAAAGACTGCGAGTAGAATCGACTCTCATCGAAATTCGGGTGCTATGACACAATTACGATGTGAAAAAAGGTGTTCGAGCATTCCATTTGATTACAGTTGTGTGTGATATGTGATATTAATGATTCTTTCGCTGACTAAATTTTAATATTCTTCTTCGCGTGGCAGATAAATGACATCAAAGATGACAAATAACTAATTTTCTTTTTGAGCTGGGAAATGGGAAGGACCTCCCTGGCGACATTTGAAGTGTAATAAGCAAGGGATGTATGAGAGGTACGTAGAAGAGGTCCCTGGCCAAATACAGGCTGATAAAATTTGAAAGATGATAATTATTCATGTATAAACTGTGTCAGTGAATCCCAGTTGATGATTTATATCTGAATGCGTACATTCATAATAATAAATATTGCAACAATTGAAAAAGCAGAATATTTCCTCATTGTGGCCTTGTTTTGACGGATGCAAATTTCCTCTCGTTACACTATAATATAACCATAACATTATATATTAAACTTATCACAATTATTCATACTTTTCTTGAATATTCTGTCACATAAATATAAGTAAATTAACCGAATGAAATCTACGTTAAACGGGAAGGAGAAAACTGTTATTTCCATATTTCCGAATAGGTTGAAACCAGCTCCGGTGTCTTCGTAGCTCACTGCTATGAATGAGTATCAAGGGAGGAGATAGACAATTTGAAAAAAAAAATGGAAGATAACATTGCCCTATTGTGAAAGCAAAACTCAAAACTGCTATTGAAGATCAACTAAGAATTTCCTTTTTTTCCCCTTTCTTTCTTCATTTATAATTCTAGGACGAATTCAAAAGGCCCTTGTGCCCACAGTGTTATAGGATAAAATCCCACCAATCAATGAAAGCTTTACGTAANCCCCCCCCCCCCAAAAAAAAAAAAACCCAAAAAAGCAACGAATTAAATACAAACTTCAGGCTAAGTTGGTCTTAACAATGAGAATCTCCATAAGTACTAAGAATATAAAGTGGAGAAAAATATGTAATGTTATGAATTAGGAATCACATTAAAAAAAACCAAACAAACAAACAAACAAAATGCAGTGCTTTTAATGGAGATAAACTGGTTTCAAGAAATGTTTTAAAATGACGCCGCCATTTGTCATGGCTTTTGGGTAACAAGGAAAATTGGCAGAAAACATAAAATCAAAAACACTGTAAGCTGCGTTATTTAAAAGTGAATACACAGTGAAATAATTTGTAAAAAATACTCGTGAGTTGTTTCGCTTTGCCAAAAGGCACAAATTCGAAGCCTTTGCGACATGAAGACTACAGGGGAAGAAAGGCAGTAGTCACAAAATATCAAATTCTTAACTAATCCCACCAGCCTCAGCTTACGACGTTTATTTTGTTCTAAAAAAAAAATATATAGGGGAAGAAAGGCCACAGTCCGGAGATAACAGGACTTTTTAAAAAGTTGTCCTGTGAAAGAAGGGCAGTTGTCGAAACTTTAAATTTGGATTTTCTTAGAACTCTTATTTTGTGACATCTGCCCTTTTCCCCCCTGTACTCTTCACATTAAACCACGAGTGAATTTCTCGAAACTAAAACAACAACAACAACAACAAAGCTGCTCTTTAGATTAAAACTGCCTACTCAAATTACCGGTACCATTTTATTAATCCGAAGTTGTAACAAAAATCAAGAGCATCAAAATAATAAATTTTAATCCTGGATGATGTATGGTAAAATACACTTACAAAAAATGTATTGCACTTTACATGAGATGATGAGAAAAGGGAAAGTACAATATTTTTGACGTCGACTTGCGCCATGCTTGCAAAAGCAATGGCATTTAAGGATGAATAATCCAAGAAAAAAGTATCCTTCTTTGCAATAAAGCAGAGGTCAATTTTTTTTTTTTTCAGCACCAACGGGTCAACAGTTTATTATTATGATACCATACATTGTGTGCTAAACATTTACAATGATATACTTTCATGGTAGTAATCCTCGATATCAATTAAAGAGGACAAAGGGAGGGCAAAGAAAGTATTAAAGAATTAAAGAACTAGGCTTAAAAGCAGCAATCTAATGAAGATATTTTTTAATTGGACTAACCTGTAGAAGTTTAACATGATACAACGATTTAGTAAATAATCATAACCTATATGTATAGTTCTCCAGTCAATTCAAATGCGTTCATATGACCTCTTGGACAGAAACACATTTACGGATGACCTGTTAGGGAAGTGGAACAGTAATGAAAATACTATCACTCTGCAATCAATTACGCCCACAATGCGATGGCCGTGCCAAACATTGTCTCATAGTCCCCCCCAGAAAAAAAAAACACACACACACACAACACAAACTCCTTTTCCTCAGTGGCCAAGGGCCGCAAAACCACCCAAGTGCTTTTCTTGAGCGGAATAATTTACAACTGTGTTGTCTGTTGTACCTTGTCTTAGTACTCTCAAGCCATCGCCACTCATGCCACTCTAGACTGCTGTCTAAAAGCTCGACCTCCCATGCCCCCATTGCTGCGCCCTTACTCCTGTCCAATTCACAAACTTTGCAAAAGACAACAGTACGAACCTGTTGTCAGAACTGCTCAAGGACTTAGGGTACAATAAATTATGTGACACCCGTCAGAGCACGGCCAACTGCGCCGCAGGTATGAGGAATTCCAACGCTTGTGGCCAGTGAAGACGACAAAGCCAGGCTGATCCGGAAAAGTGGAAACGCATATAGTAGGAATATCTTTTCACTGTTACAGAATTCTCTTAGAATGAATTTTGAAGAACGAATCCGATATTCGTATGTCTATCTTTAAAATTGTTTTTAGTAACCTTCCTTTACGATCTTAAAAAACGTTTTTTGGAGCGACCCTGATCTCTTTCGCCTGCTCTGAGACTGAGTTACAAAAAGAAAAAAAAATGCTAAGAATGAAAAAGTTGCAAATATACGTAGTAGGGTGTACCCAAGAAATAATACGTTGCTCCTTTCAACTGTAGAAAGCACACACCCTCTATTTTGTTGAGGTTCACACCCCAGAGCAGATACTTTGAGTGCCCAGTAAATTACAGGGGCAGGGCAGTTACTTGGCAAGCCTGTAAGAAAGTTCTTTGTACAGTCCGAATCTTTAAAGTAGCACTGGAGTTTATCCTAAGCAGGAAGAGAAGTCTGCTTTCAGTTACAGGCTTCAAGCGAGAGAGGAATAGAGAAGGAAAAGGGTTAAAAAAAAACAGATTGATCGAAGGGAGGGAGGGTTGGAGAGAGAGTGAGAGAGAGAGAGAGAGAGAGAGAGAGAGAGAGAGAGAGAGAGAGAGAGAGAGAGAGAGAAAGAAGGAAGAGGGGTAGAGGTGACTGAAACGTTTAAGTTCAAAGTATATTTTTGAAACATGCTGGCGATTTTTAATAAAACGTCACAGTGTACATAAGCTTGCCATCAATGCAGTGAAAAGATATTTATGAACGTATACTTTATATAGAGAAAAGCATGCTTTTAATCCCCACAGCACAATCTTATAATCATAGGTCGCTTTCACCCTTAGCTGGAGAGAAAAAATAAAGTAGAATGTTCACATACATTCATTGTACTTTTGAAGTATGTTATGTCCCCAAACATAGAAGTGCGATTTATAAACAAGAACAAACTATTAGGGCGAAACAGAATTTTTGCCGTCTGAAAGTAGGAGGTAGAAATAAACTCCTCCTGAAGCAATCACTTGTGCAAATAAACGTAGAGAAAAGATTTATCGGGTCAATGCAGCAATATAATTATTATCTATCCAAGACCTGGGGATGTCCCAATCACCCGAGGCTATTTTTAGTAGTTCTATTAAAAGACATCCGTAGATCCAATGAAAAAGCGTCCTTGTGGCACCAAGCCCACCACCCGTGACAACATTCTTATAACACTGCAGGCATGACGAGATCCGGTTTGGGGCGGGGTCGTCACTTTTCTCAATGATCTCACTAGGGCGACTACTTTGTGGCGTGGCACATTCACACTGGGGGGAATGTTCATTGATAGTAAGCTCACTATATTTTATTCAATTAGGAAAAGTAGTTGTATCTTGTTAATAATATAGAGCCTCTACTAGTCTGTAATTTCTCATAGTTTTGTAAAAAAAAAAAAAAAACCAACATTTCAAGCGTTCGAAGTCGAAACACGAAGGAAAAAAACCAATACATACAAAAACAAAACATAACCACTCCTTCAAACAAAATTTCGTATGTCTCAATGTCATTCTTTTTACAGGTCATGCTTCAGTAACCAATGTGCCTTTTCAGATGAGAAAACTGAACAAGCGGAATTAAAATAACGAAAAGATGAAATATACCCGCGTCAGTTGTCTATGCTCCGTTCCAATATACGATTTCACACTAGTTGAAACAAGAAACCGACAAGAGCTAGGGCCCGAACTTTACTATTAGCAAACTTTCCAAAGGCTTTTAACGATTTCTTTACTATTAAAGGCTAAATTTTTAATTTATTAAAGATCGAGACAAACGCAGCCGCTTTCAACGCCTAGACGCAGACTAGAAAGTTTGCTTTAAGGTTTAAAAAATAAAATAAAACAATAACAAAAACTTGCGAGATTAGAGCGTACGGGCGATTTGTAGCAAGACGAGGCGGAAAGAAATATGAATACTGTCTGACATCACGAGCTCAAATTATAATTATAATAACAATGCCCATTTTTGAGATAGGTTAAGTCAATCTCACAATTTTTTAAAAACTTCATTAAAAAAAAATACATGAAAAATGAATCGTAACATTCAGCAAGGCCACAAAGATTGTATTATAATTATGCTGCAACACACGTCTTTCATTCACAAAACTTATGCCCCTCAGATTTCTATCTACAACACCAATAAAACATTAAGACATTCATAATAACACACTCGAAATTGCAGACTACACAAAAGACACCAACGATTTCAGAATATTGTCACGGAGAGGAACAAAAGGAACATAAGAGGTATCCTTCAAGGAGAAACAACGCATCGTTAATATCCATAGTCTAAAAGGTCAACGCGTTCCTCTAGGGTATACAATTACATCATAAACTAACAGCAAGTGTATCACGAATGAAGTTGGTGGATAACACCTTTATCATGCTCCCCCCTCCCCCCCAAAAACCACCACACACACACACAGACATAAATACGCCAGCAGATCTGGGATTCTGAGAAAGCTATCAAATTCCATAAAAGTTGGTGGCATGAGGTGATTTTATTTGAATGAAATAAATAAGAGAAGAGAAGAACTTTTCTTCAATCTTTTTCATTCTTTAAATTTTCTATTCTGCCTTCCAAGATCCAAATAGCAAAGATATTTATAAAAGAAATAAGAGAAGGGAGGAGCATTTTAACTTATACTTTTTTTTAATATCAGCAAAAGAGGATACTTAAAAATTCATTTTAGTTAATTTGTGTAAATGGCTCAATTCAAAATCAAATCAAAAGCAGTTATGGTAATTTTAAACAAAACACTAATCCTTGAAAAGCGACTCTAAATTTATCCTTAACAGAGATGGATCATATAATGATTATTACAAAAACACTTTTACTATAATTGTGAAATGGTCTTGTTCTTGAAATCTCTCCACTATTTCTTCATTCTTTTTTGCTAATAACAGAGATTGAAACCTGTTTCTTTACATAATAGTTTCTACTGGTTTAATTTTTCTCCATTGATCTAATGAAAACAAATGAATCAGATGCATGGGAATGCTATGTACAAATAAAATTCTGATGTACTCCTACAAATAAACAAGAATTTTGGTAGGAATGAATGGTTGTATATCTCTGCCATTTGGAATTTTCAAACAATTCCCCCAAAAAAACTTACATATATATATATTGGAAATTTCTTTTTTTCTTTCTTCAGATTCACCTTTATGGACCAATCTAGTGCTTTGATATACATATAAAACACCTGAGTGATACATGGATTCCAACCATGGTCTCTTTAAAATGCTTCAAAAAACAAAGAAATTTCGCTATATAAATGTATTAAAAAAAAATGAAATATCTCCATTTGGTAATCTTGTTGTGCGCATTGCATATCAAATCATTCTAAAAGTATGGTGCAGATAAATGATCAACTGGATAGAAATATCTTCATTCTTAGTAAGATAATTGTTGTTATTTATTTTCAATAAGCACTAAAAAATGAAAGATAAAAAAAATATTTTTGCCAAGACAGCCATCATCTTTGTGGAAAAGGTCTGTTCCCCCAAAAAATTATAAAGACAGAATCTCTAAGGTGCAATCAATGGGCTGAGTCATAATTTAATTAGGTCTTTTGGATCCCAATAACAATGAGAAACCAGCTTGGTGATCGCACTGAGAAGTTGATAGTAAACCAAGTTCTCTACTGCTTTCCACTACTTCGAGTCATATCAGAAATGGTGATGAACATTAGGATAAAATATGGATATGTAGGGGCCTACAAAACAGGCTTTCTTTTGCATTTTTCCCTGTTACTGCTTTATTCAATAAACATGGACATAATATGTACATATTATACCATTCTGTACAGGACTTTCATGGTACAACATTCATATGCACCAGGCATGAGGCCATCTGTATGTTAGAGGGTACAAATAATTCAGAGTTTCATATGATTGCCATATGAAGAGAAAAATGGAAGTTAAAGAAATTTTGTATCAAAATTCCATAAATGAGTGAGAATTTCATATCTCAGCCTACTCATAGAAACTAGTGTACCTGTTTAAGTAATAGCTGACCTAAATAAAAAGTTAAGTTAGATGGGATTACTACACAAATACCTGTATAAAACCTAGAACCATTCAAATATGTCCAATTGTTGAGTGTTTTTGGAATAATAAAAATCTTTAAACTTTTCTTTCAAGAAATGGATGGTACATGCCTAAGCAATTTGTATATTTTTCCTTTGCAAAGATTAGTTCCATTCAGTTTCTTACAATTCAAAAAAATAACTTTTTTGCTGAAAATCAATGAAACTTCTAAAGTGGAAGGATGGCACTAAGGGTAGTTTTTTTTTTTATTAAAGGCACTTTAATGTTTACCCATGAATGCATTGTGGTCAAAACTGAGGAGGAAAATCATGAACATAAAAACCTGACTTTGTAATAGCTGCTATCTTGAATTTCAACGGTTAATTATGCCATTTTCAAAATGTATCCCCTTTTAACTCTTAAACCGTTAAGTTTTTTTTCTCACACGAAGCAATCAGATAGGATGTGTAGTTCAAAACGTGAAGGAAGTTGTCCCGGGGGAAATAAAGTAGTTTTGGAATAATTTGGTCATTCTAAAATTCAAAACAAGTTAACAGAAACAACAAACCCATTGGACGCTGGCAGCGTCCAATACCATGAATCTTACAAACTATCGGACGCTCCAACCGTCCAGCACCAGTTTATGAGTTCAAGTTCCAATAAATTGAAATATCACTGATATACTTTTCAAATGAATATTTAAAAAAAAATATAGAAATTGTTGGACATTGAATTTTTTTTTTTTTATTCAAAATAATTTTTGAAGTTCTATTTATCTGAAAGTAGCTTTTGTCCACATTTTGATGATAGGAGTCAAATTTCTAAAAAAAAAACTGTTATCCATTAAAAATGTTTCCATAACTATCAAATTTAAACGGTGATGGCAACATAAAAAGCAGTTCATATCACTTTGATATATTCTGTATTCACAAAGAAAAAATATTGTGAACTTGGGACTTCTCAAATTTTTGGGGAGCAAAATAAAAAAAAAGTATGCATATTCTTGTTTTTCTAAAGATCAAAAGGAATGCCAAATTCCAAAAACAATATTGCAAGGACATTAAGCTTAAATTCAGGTGAGCACCTAGGTTATCATTAATGTTGAATCCATTTGGACTCAAATACATATTCAAAATGCCAGGAGGATTTCCACACTAGAGAAACCTTTGATTTTCACATCATACAGTAACATCTAAATTTTTCCTTCCCTAATATTCTGGTATTGAACTTCACTTTGCCAAATAGTCACATCAAGGAGAATACAATACATTGTTCAGTTTACATGTGGAAGAGGGTGGGGGTGGAGGGGTAGATTCCCTGTGCTGAAATCGTTCCAAAAAGTCCATTAAACATGTAGGAGAAAACCAGCAAGGCTGATACTCTCCTCTCTGGCTTTTGCTATGGTGTGTTTGCCTGTATAGATCCAGATTAGATCTATCTTACACCATATTGGGAGCAGCTTACTAATGTCAGGCACGTACACAATTTCAATTATATCCTGGCAAGAAGGAAAAAATGTTGTTTACATCTAGAAGATCTAGAGATCTTTCCTTTTGATCGAGCAGGTGTGCTCTTTTTAACTCTATTTAACACCTCTCGAGCAGATAATGTTAAGTATACACTTGAACTAAATGCAACTACATCTAAATAGATCCTGGTTCCTCTTCTTCTTTGGTATTCTGTCTGATATAGACATGTGCGATCAGGTTTTTCCACTCAAAACTTGTTAAAGATAACCCTGTAAAGGCTCTTGTTGCTACCATTACCGACTGCCCATGATTTAGACTTGCAATGATAAATTATTCTCTGTCTGCTTCGACTGCGTTTGCTGATGATTTTCCAGTGATACCAAATGTTCTAAATTTTGTGTAGGCAATTGGGTTCTAGAAATTTTAATTGCCTGTATCTTATAGTTTCAATTCTAAATCTTTGGCCACAGCTAATACTTTTTTTATATTTTACTAGCCATCTACTATCAGTAACCAAAAATAATTAAATTTTGTACCTTATTTGATTTGTTCTCTTTGCTTATGAGATCATCATTGGGGTTTGAGGATTCCTTTGAGATAATTATGCATTTTGTTTGTTTTTTCACAAGAGCAACAGGCCCAATCTTTCACTCTCCAAACCAAGATATGAAAAGTTTTCCACCAGATTCTTTATTTCTCAAGATTCTCTACGTTAAAAAGGTCCCATGGAAAACCCAAATCCCTGCCTACACCTCTCTTGATGCAGGAATTGAAACATCATGTTGGCAGTCAATTCTTACAATTCAGTTTGATCCCTTTAGTATTATCTTCTAATAACTCTTAGATCCCTACCATGTCCGGCTTCTCCAGCATGTGAAACAGGGCCTCATGTTTTACAATTTACAGTCTGATGTTTAACTTTGTCAAAGTAATAAAATACACAATTTATAGCAGAGATAATCTTTCTTCATTTCAATGCACCTTTCCATAAGCACTGAAAAAGAGAAAACTGTGTTTCTAATTCCTTAATCAGGTAAAAAGCCAAACTGTTTAGTGGATATTTCTGATTTTAGACTCTTAGGCACTCTATGCATCAAATCACACAACAGGATTTCCGTTAATGGCTCATAAAACTTATTGTTCTTGAACTAAATCTACTTGAAGATCACATTCTGTTTCCCTTCGTGTTTTAGGCAGTACTAATAGTACTATAATAACAGATTTACTAAGATCTTCTGGATCTTAGTTAAAAAGGAAAAATCCTGTCTAGTTCTAGATCTATTTAGGCCTGGACACAAATCTACATCTTACTACTTTTTTCTACATTACATCAAGGGGGGGGGATGCAATAGTTATTTCATATTCACCTAAATTTAGGTCTCTCTAATATTTGCAGAATCCTTCTAATACTAGTCTTCACCTCTTCTAGTTATCGCATTAAATAGGATAGATCGATATCTCTATATCTTAAGTTTTTCTGCTTTCTCTGGAGACGATTTGTCAGTGAAGAGTGCCCTCCTGTTTTTTGAAACACCCATCTATGCTCTTTTTTATGCAAGCGATTTGCAGTTTGTGATGAGCTGTAAACAAATTTCAAGATTTTTTGGAAGTCAGAAATGGATACATTTTTTAAAATATTATACGATTTAGGCCTACATTATAACGTTCGTCGATTGCTTGATAAATAGATGTAGATAAAATCTAGATCTAATCTAGATAGACTAGATCTTAATGTAGATCAAGAGTTTTATTGGTGCCGTTTTATTTAGGTTAAATATAGATTCTAGGCCTAGATCTATATTATAATAGAGTTTGATGGTAGAGATTAGATCTGAGGCTAAGCCAAAATGCATAATTTAGGTTTTAGATCTAGATCTAAATCTAGTACTAGATTAGATCTGAGCTATACTCTAAATCTTGACTAGAATTAGATCTAGATCTAGATCTAGAATATATGAGAGATCTCTGGACTGATCTACCGCACCCAAATTGTACGCAAACTGTGGAACTTGAGCATGATATTTTGCATTTCTTCTCGAGTCAAGATGTATGTATAGATCTAGATCTATATTTAAGAATTATCTAGCATTGTTAAATTCTTACCTGTCCAAGGCAGTTTTCACAAAACAAGCTTTGGCTAGATCTAGATCTATAATATTGTGAATTAATGTAGACTGACTCAACCGTGGGAAAATCTATCGAGCAGACGGACACACCTATTTCTTTGGTTCTTCGTGCTTACCTTTACGTTTCTGTTTTTGCCAGGTTTTTTAGAGAAGACAAGTTGTTATGATTTGTTCCTTTTAAAAACATTTCTATTATTGAAAAAAAATGTAAAAAGAAGATATTTTGCGAATCAAGATGAAAAAAATGTATACATTTTAATATATTTTTCTCTTAAAAACTAAATGAATAAGAATCTATACCTGCAAAAATAAAGAAACACCACGCCAACTTTTGTAAGAAACAGAATATGGCCACTCAATATTTTTATTGCTCTTTACCAGTCCTGTGAGATCGAGAGCATGGATTTCGCGCATGGACACTTTTGAAGAGTCTGGTTGGCCCACCGTCCTTCACCTTAATATTGGGTTGGCGTTGTAAAATTCTTTTTGTCGAAGGTGCGTTTTTTAATTAGAATGCTTTTTAATTAATAACTTTTTACTTCTCTAAACTTAAAATATCAAGTAGGGCCTGCTCCTCTACAAACGTAGTTGTTAGTTTGGCAAAAGAAAACAAGTTATTAATATTGTAAGATGATTTTTTCCCCCACCAACTATTATCTTCTCTGAATTTCACATCTGAAGCTAACATTCGGTGATCACGTTTTGTCACCTTCTTTATGCTCGGGTGCTATCAGGAGTGCTCGGGTGCCACATTAATAATAATTATTATTTTTTGTAAACCAAGCATTTCCCCGTTGTCGAATTTCCTATATCTTTTCATATGCCTCTACCTTTCGCCTTCTAGTCTCTAGCTACAGAGAAGGCTTCGCGACTTTAATACCTACCTGAATCCTAGAAACTGCTTTTGCTTATCCTGATAGCCTACACGTACCAGAGGCCCATTTTGTTAGGAAGCAGTAGGGTCGCAACATTCTTCTGTAATATTGCATTTCTTTTTCTAGGAACTCTCAATCCGAAAGCATCAACAAAACAACACTTTATGCCACGTCCCTCCTGCTTTCAGTTTGATTCGACCTTGATAGTTCGAGCATTCAGAGCTCTTTCAAAACCTTTATTTGTGTTGCCATTGAGGCGTTTGTGATTTAAGGTTACGATAGAAAAATGCACTGCTCTCCTTCACTCGTTATTTATTTATTTTTTTCTTGTCCTTTTTTAACAAGATACTTACAGGAGAACAGAGGGTCTTCAGACAAAACAATCCTCAAGAGTGATGCGGTCCAAAACTTTCTAACAATAAGGAGGCCAGGTGTCGCCAAGGTCATAACTGCTAGGTATCCTCTGTATTTTCCTGAACGCACTCTGAATTAGAGTGACAATTAAGATTGCTCTTAGCCAAGAAAACTGCCAATAGCTGGTGGACATTATGGAAATTATGAACGTAATGCTCCTTCTTCTCTTTCCAAATCCACTTGGAGTTATTTTCGGCATACCCAGCTAAGATGGAGCGTTTCCCCAGAACCATTGGTGAGGCGTTTACTCATAAGGTTGTAAGCTAGTGCTTCACAGCCCCACAGCGCCAACCCTGGATTTGTAGCCAGCTAGTTAAAGATCTTTCCTTAAATCTTTATATTGTTATCTTATCATGTATTTACCTCTTCCATTCGACTTTCTTACTGTACTGTAAGTTCGACCATGATATATCGGGTATCAATTGAAAGAATAGGCCTACAATGTTCTTTCATTCCTAGTTCTTGGATGCTTTTAGGGTAGTTCTTCGATTCGCTCGAGGTGTGATTTAGTTTCTGTACACAGCCTGACCACAACAAGGTGATCCCAGGCTTTCAGGCCCTCATTCAGGCCAGAGCGTCGGTGGTCAGGCTCGAACCCGCGACAGAATGGTCCCTGCAGATCTTATGGCGGGTTTGCTATCCACTGCGCCACCGGTGCCCCTCGATTCGGGTAGATAAACCGATTAGCCAAGGGAAGCGTCCATTAATTTGTATTATACAGTACAGCATATTTAAAAATTTTATGTGCACTTGGCAACCCCCCTCCCCCCGCGATGATTATCATTTAAAGGAGTTTCTTTAGCCTACAGGCTGGACAAAAATGGCCACATCTCATGAACTTTAGCAAATGGAATTTCAGATGGAAAGCAAAGTTCTCAGGAGATTTTTTTTTTTAGATTATCACTACAATGCTATCTTAAAATTGTTACTTTTATTTTGGCTCATGTGACGAGTTTTCCCATCTCCCCAGTGATTTTGCACATTTCGCATTACACTTCAATCCTTTAATGTGGGCCAATTTAAATCCTTGGTAAAAGTAGTCTTAATATGTGAAACGCAGAATATGGGCGAGTTGCGCGTTCTAGAGCTGCATTATTGAAATATTAAAAAAAAAAAGATTAGTTCTATCAGATTTTATGTCACATAATCGGCTAAGTATTCTGAGAATTTTATGGCTGTACGTTCGTGAGATTTTTTAATGTTAAGAAGACAAAATTCAAATCTACTGTAAACTTGAACGTGTCTTTAATCAGTGGAATATAGAAAATTTTATCTTTGAGAAAAAAAAAAGTAGTTATCATGTTGTTCTTATGTCTGTTGTTGTTGTTATTATTATTATTAAACCTGATCAAGTTCTATTGACGTAATTTTGTACTTACATCCATCGTTTTCTTTTTAAAAAGCAAACTTGGTTCATCATGCTTCTTTGTGTAGGACTAAAACAAAGAGAAGTAAATCTCTAACTATAAAATGTTTCCGTCTAAAATGTTAGCTCCCTTTAGCATAATAGTGGAACGAATTACAAATTAACGATATTTACAAAACTATTAAAATACCCCATTCTAATTGTTTCAGAAAAGAAAATACACCTGCCTGAAATATTCAGTATTTGATCGCGTTTATTAACAATTACTTCAGGGCGTTTAATTTATGAAAAAAAAAACAAAAAAAAAAACAAAAAAAAAAAAACCAAAATAAAAACCCCAAACCAAAACAAAACCGAACCGTTTATTAAAGAGCAGGTTATCTAGACTTTAGGATTCTATCTGTTTAATTGAAGGACAAACTTGATCTCGACTATGTAGTCATCATGTTTTCTCATCTCAGGATATTGAAAAAAAAATTCCCCATAGATTATTGCTTTCTGCCTCTTTCATTCAAAGAAGCCCAAGCCACTCCATTCTTCAGTTTAGGTGCATACGAGCCTCAGTAGACAACATTGGCTCTTGGTATTCATCATTTGATAAAATAATACAGCCCATGTTATCCTGATGATCTTCATGAGGTTTTTTTTTGTTTTTGTTGAAAAATTGGAAATAAAAAGGCTTTCAGACATCAGACTGAATGGAAACAAAAAGAAGTAACGGAAGGACTAAAAGGTAATGAGTATTTTATTTAAAAAGAAATAACAACAATTTTCATGGGGCTTGGGAAAGAAGATGTATTTGTGTATAAAAACATTATTTTATTTAAAGATTTCAAGTCTGAGAATGGCTTAACAGGTCTAATGATCAAATCTCAAATTAATATAAGCTATAGGACGAGAAATAAATAAATAAAAAAAAAAAGGCAACAAAACTCATTCTTAAGAATCGAATCAGCGAGAAAAAAAAACACTCAGCAAAACATAAACCATGGAAAAAAAAACAATTAAAAAAAACAACAAACAAGACAGAAAGGTTTCTCCTCGTGGTCATCTTCATTTTTTAAAGAACTCATCCGGCAGAAACAAGCACCTGTGACTTCGGTATCCCATTACTTTCTATTCAATAAATTGCGAAGAGAAAAAAAAACCATCCATCGTAAAAGAGAGATAATTCAAAATTGTATTCTTTACAAGCGCTTGATGGGAAGGATTCTCTCCCTTGGTGCTTCAATGGCGGCCGGCGCAGGAGCTTCGATGCTTAGCACTCCATCTGAAGTAAGAGTCGAATTTAAAGTCAACGGGTCGATTTTCTGGGGTAGTGAGTACTGTTTCGAGAACTCTCTGTAAACCTGAGGAAAAAACAAAACTGCCGATATTAAAGCTTTTAGTTTAAAATTTGAAGAGCAGAAAATTATTGTGTTAAAACTTCTTATCTATCCATCATTTTAAATATTACCTCAAACAATGACTGCCATTAACTGATGACCGTTCCCATATTTATCATCTTTCCCTTCATTGTCCCTATCGATATCCTTTATCATCACGATAAAAATTATAATGATCATTATTTTCATAATTTTCATTATTATTGACAGAAATTATTCTTGGGCCACCGTTAAGGAATTCGCTCTAAGTTTCCAAAGATTTTTCCGTATCCTGTTCAAATCATGACATCTATACTGAGCCTAAAACGCTAAAAATAAGTGAAGGTGCTATCTTGGTAATGTACAAACTAAATTAACA
>BLXT01001599.1:76128-88690 GCA_019648995.1 Plakobranchus ocellatus
CGATAGCGCAGTGGATAGCGAATCCGATCAGAGATCTGCAGGGGCTCTTCTGTCGCGTCTCGAGCCATCAGCGCCCTGGCCTGATGGGGGGCCTGAAAGCCTGAGATCACCTTTTGTTGTGGACTGGCTATATACTTAAACAAACAAATAAACCCTTGCATCCTCTAAATCCTAGATTTGTATTTTTTGTAGTGCTTCCTGAGTGCCAATCGTGCCTTTTTATATTTTATAGCTGATCACTTGTTGCTGATACTTCAGACTTTATTATGCCCTGAGCCTGGCCTGGCGGAGGGCCTGAAAGCCTGAGATCACCTTGTTGTGGACTGGCTATATACAAAAAACCAAAACCACGCCCTGAGTCTTGGTGCCTTAAAAAAATCCTCATATCGAGTTTTATAAAATACAAGTCCATGATTATAACAAAGAGCTTTTTTTTTTTTAAACAAAGGAGGGCGTATTCGTATCATTTATTTATACTCCCCATTTCCGTCACCCTCGATATTCTTCTTATTTGTCTTGATTCGAAAACACCGTTATAAGATTTTGACAAAAAAATTCAGCAGCTCAGAATAGAAATCTTTGTTTCGCGAAAGACGAGTAAACAATGACTATTAATTTGCAAGGTCGAAATATCTATATCAATTTCCCCAGGTTAATGACACTTCTTAAACCTTTATTTCCCTTTAGCTTCCCTTTTTCAGTAAGCTAATGTTCCAAAACCGGCCGAGGAAAAGCAGCGCAATTAGTGTAACCATTGTTTTTCACGAACACAAAATTTCCTTATTTATCGTTCCGAGACCCGAAATGGCGACGCGAAGACGTTAATCAGGACTGCTATTAATTGATGTCGCTATCAATTTCCTCTGATCTCTAGTTGAGATATTCACGCTAGAGAAACCATGCGTCTTCAAGCACACAATTACATCATGTTCTGATTTATTTTGAAATCAACGAAAACAATTAAAAAAAAAAATATTAAAACCCTTTTAAGTTTGCTGGTCATATTTTTATTTCTTTATTTATTTTTTTATTTTTATTTATTTTTTTATCAGTGCAATCTTTTTAAAAATCCTGCAAAACTGAAATTAGCAATGTTTTTTTTTTTTTAAACTGTGACATTTTTTTTTGTAAAACTTAAGATCGAAAAAGATCCTCCTTTCCCGAGTGAGTCACTCTCTATACAAGTGGAAACCATCTTAAGCTGGCTAGGAGTGGGGGAGGTTAAAGCGAGTGCTCTCTAGCAGCTAGCTGTGTAAAGTTCTTGTTTACACGGTATGACATTCCTTAGCTGACTCAGACTTTTCATCCCTCTTCCCTTCCCACATTTTCCACAAGTCTCCCTCCTGCCCCCTTCCCTCTGCTTCTATCTATCGTTCTTCCTCATGAATCCAATGCATGGTAAATGTGCGCAACCCAGCTTTTGCCTGGAGCTCTCAGTGCACTTATGACCGAATGGCGTAGACGTGGGTGGGTCGAGCCGTTTCCTCCCAGCTCCCATCTAAAAGCCTACTACATATTACAGGATCCAGTGTAGGAGCAGAGAAAATGGATACCGTGTGTCACAGGCAGCGTAGGCCACGCTTTGGGTTTTTCAAATTTTCAGATGTTCAGGTGGAGGGAACTAGAATTAATGACCAACCGGAATCCTGAGTTTTGATATTTAGAATCCTGCAACGAATCCTGATCCAGCATTGACGTCGCCTGTGGATCCGTTAGTCATTTCATGTCGATAAATATTTATATACTTGCGATTCGGTATTCCGAATTCTACCAGGAATCTTGATTTTATGTTGACCTCGCCTCCGGATCCTTCAGAATCAGGGCTCGATGCATGCCATGATCGGGCTTCTGCAAATAGCAAAATGAGGGCTGAGCAACGGAATCCAGTCAACTGTAAGAGTAACAATATTTTAAATCTTTTCGGGCATCGCTGCCATGTTCAATGTTTATTTTCTTTTCTTTGAGGCTGACAGGGTTTCTAGAAATCGAAACAAAATACATGTTATGTCAGACAAACGAATTACGTCATTTCACTTTTGAAGAAAGAAAGAAAGAAAGAAAAAAAAGCGTGCGAAAAACATCAAATTAGACCCGAAATTAACTTACCTTAATAATCCTACGCCCACTCTTCTTAAAATCGTGTTCATAAAATTTGGAACAAAAGGCAAAAAAGTAGAGAAATTTAAAAACGTTCATTTCTGACTTTCTCTCCACCCACTCCATAGAAGGAAAGAAATTAGTTTTATTCTTTTCTTTACTGTGTGTGATGTTGTTTGTCGCAATGCACCTGCGCTGTTTGTGAGCAAGAGATTAATAGAGGGAAAAAAAAATTGGAGTGCTAGAAGACATTGCGAAACTTAGGCGACGTACAAGTAGAAAAAGTGGAAATTTAAGAGTTGCTGATTCCTTTGCCATCTCAATTGTGTACTTTTAAACGAAGATCAATACTGTCTCATGTACAATAACAACAACAACAACAACAACAACAATAACGACAACGAAAGAAAACTGAATAATAAGTCGATTTGAAGAAACGATATTGCCAGCGAGAGAGATAATTGGAAGTATAATTAAGCTGTGAATGCGAAGATAAACGTAAAGATACTAATGGGAATTTAGATAGAATGCTTACTTCGAATGTATGGGTGGATAAAGAAATGGATAGATAAGGCAGACAGATAGTGAGTGAGACAGAAAATGGGATAATTATAAGAGTGATGAATGGATAGGTCTGAGTGCTTGAGGTATTCTTTTAGAGGAGTGGAGAGTGCGAGCCACAATGGGTGGATAGATAGATAGATGGATGGATGGATTGATGAGCGCGTAGGTGGATAAATACTTGGTTAGTAGCATTAGATTGATAGATAAGCAATTGCTTTGTATGAACATAGGAAAGTAGGCAAGTCTGGAAAGCTAGACAGCTAATGGTGACGTGAGTGGATAGACAAAAGTAAAGAAAGTAAAGATAAAATGTTCATACTACTCAATAAGACAGACGCATTTGGCGCTTAAAGGTAGAGACATATTTTGCGCAGATTTTTATTATTAGTGCCACACAATGTATATTGTATTTGGTATATCAGGCAAAATGACCCAAGTAAAAGGTATAAAATGTAAAAGAAACAAAACAAACAAAAATAAAAAAAATAATAAAAAACAATAACTAGTTTTAAGTATTAGTTTCGTTTCCTTAATGTTAACAATTCTTTTGAGAGCTCTGCAATACAGCGAACACCGCGCTGTGTAAGGAGAAAGGGATTTAGATGGAAGAATTGCTTCATAGTCTTTTGTAATAATTCTGTCATGTATTGAGTTTTTTTAGAGGTTTTTGCATGAATCCAGTCCGCAAATATGCATCAAAATTGCACTGGTTTGGGCGCAAGTTCTGTATTATTAGACTAGAAAATATTGCTTTGGTGTGAATGTATTCACCAGATTGGCCTGAATACGGTTGAAATAAATACAACGATGAACAAGTAATATGTGGCAAATAACAACAAAACAAACAAACAAACAAACAAACAAGTAAACAACCAGTGAAACTAACAAGCAGACCAACAACTGAGTATTGTGTTGATTGTTACACATATAAATGCAATGTTTTCTAAAATGGACAATATGAAGTAAAGTGGGAACCAGGAGTAGGGTCCTGATTGTTCTTGGCATACGACATTATGAGGTAGTTTGCCACTGCTTTCCTCGCCGCCTGTACTTTCGCCTGATCTTAAGAGACCTAGCTGACCATTAACCGATGGGTGGACGCAGAGGAGTTATGAAAAATTGACTTGGCCCGGACTGGGATTCAAACTGCGGATCTCTTACTTGGTAGCCAACTGCCCTAGCAGATGAGCCATCGCTCCCCCTCTTTCAATTAACTTTTTTTTTTGCTCCTCTCATTGTTAGGGTTGTACTTACATCACCATCCTCTTATTTTGCTCCTTTTTTTCTCCTTTCTCTCTGCGCGGTCCATTAATGTGTATTAATAACCAGGCGTGGAAAAAGAGCCTAAATGCCATATTATGCTAGGCTATAAAACTCGCTTGCACGTCATGTTAAGCCAAGCAAACTGAAAAACAAGAATCGAGGCTTAAAGTCGCTGTGAGGACGAATTGCCATGACGTGTTCTCGTCAAGGACAATAGAAGGTCAAGCATTTTCAAACTTCTGAAGAAACGACGTCATAGTTGCTAGGTTACGTTAACTTGCATTAAACTAAAACATGTTTTTTGTTCGTTTGGGTATTTTTTTTCAAAATATTGAAGCCTTTTTTTATTTTTTGCATGCAATTAAATCATGAGAAACGACGCAGAAATAATTCCTGCTAGTTCAATCGAAATGGTTTTTTAACATAATAATTCTTTTCTTAACTATCGCTACACGTAATTGTATTCGGATGTGAGCGATATTGTAAGAGGCAACAGGGAACAGCAGTGAGGTCTATAGCGACTGGCCTGAGATCTTTTCAGAATTGTGGAAACTTCTCCTATTTCCGTCCGTTTACAGATTGCAAACTGTATTGAAAAGTTGCTGTGCATGAGCAAATCAGCTGTGAAATCCTGTCCTATATCTTGCGTTTACAGATTGCAAACTGTGCTGAAAAGTTGCAGGGCATGAGCAATCGTGCGTTTACAGATAGCAAACTGTGCTGAAGAGTTGCAGGGCATGAGCAATTAGCTGTGAAATCCTCTCTTACATCGCACATTTACAGATTGCAAACTGTGCTGAAAAGTTACAGGGCATGAGTAGATTAGCTGGCCTCTTTCATTTTACGTAAAAGATTAATCTGATTGATTTACCCACGGAAGCAAAGTGAGCGTATTTTAACTTAAAAAGCACCGATACTTCGACAAAGGACATTAAAACCCAATATGTGCTGGAAATGTTTTGAACTTGCAAAATAAGATCTTCATTTTCTTTAAAGGCGTTGTTAACGCAATTACTACCTCTTCCTCCCCTCCCCTCCCCCCCCCCCCCCCCCCCCCCCCCCCCCCCCCCCCCCCCCCCCCCCCCCACACACACACTCCCTCCACCTTTATGTGAAACTGGAAGGAGCTTGCGCCTGGAGATGGAACCCTCCTTTATCGACGTCTGGCCCTCTCAGGTGTCTCAGTACTATGACAGGATTCGGCAACCATCGCCTCCCAAGTCATTGTGTGTTCATCATACACAGCACCAAAAATTCACTTTTTATTGTCCAGCCCTTCACTTGTTTTTGCACAAGAATCGAAGCTTTTAACAAACGTCTCCCGTCCCCCCCCATCCCCCTTGCCCCCTTTCTCTCTTTNNCTCTCTCTCTCTCTCTCTCTCTCTCTCTCTCTCTCTCTCTCTCCACCCAATTCTTGCAGTCTTTGCGTGGCGTTTCTATTTACACTTCAAATGATGATGACTGAAATAAATTTGCTGACAATCAGTGCAAAGAGCAAAGAACAGAAAATACCGACTTCTCTTATTGACCTTGTAAGCATACAGTAAAGTTCCCTAGTGGAGTAATTTTTTTTTATAACTGAGACAAGTGATAAATTTGAGTAAGAAATAAATTCCTTTCTAAAAAAAAATTGTACAATAAAGCAAGAGTCACTTTAACTAGATCTATAAATTAACTTCCTTGACTAGAATAATTTGTACAACTGAAATAAGTGACGCTTTAGGTAAAAAAAGTAACAAGTTGCACTGTAAAAGAAAAGCAAAATTTCTTTATAACCTGTATGGGAATAACTTGTATCGTCAAAATAAGCGACAGTTTAATGTAAATAAAAAAGAAAGTTCCCTGGCTGAAATAATTTTGTGTTTATCTGGAATAAGTCTCAGTAAGCAACGGGTAATCTTCTTTTCTATAGGAATAATTATTTCGTATAATTGAAGCTCTCCGTACCACAACATGTAACATATATTCTCATCAGCTCAAACGCATCCCTAAGCAATTTTTCTTTCTTATGTCTTTAAAAAAACAAAACAAACAAACTGTGAGCCAGAAGTCCTTATTGCTTTGCCATTTATTTTCTCATCTTTATGTTGAGTTATTTTAATAGTGTTATCCTGGGCCGTATGAAGAAAAATAACGTTGGCCCAGTTCTTTCGTGAGTCGACATCAATACGTTTTTAATGATGGAGCTCATAGTAAGCTCCTTGTTAGCGTCAGTAATACTGTATGCCTGATTGCTCACTACTCAAGTCTAGATCGATGCCGGCGAACTGAAGAAGAAAAGGGCACCAGTTTTGCCCGCTTTAATTTTCTCCTTATCATATTTTCTCCTAATTATGAAGTCGGGGTGATTAAGGAAATATGGCTTAAGGTGAGAAACCTTTCTTTTTTTTTTTTTTCACTATGCTACCCGTCTAATAACGTTTTTTTTTGTCACATCCATGACCATTTGTCTAATTTCTCATATTTTTATTCATCAAGCTTGCTGAACGTAATGTTCAACTTTTTTCCTCGAATATGTTTAAATCATAGAATCCCAATTTCGACCCACGGTCATTCGTTTCATCGTCATCAGTAACATTAAATTTATGCAAGCCTCGTGTTATTTGTCCTTGCTTCTAATACCTTCTTCTTCGTTACCCTCCCTTCCCACAACCACTATTACTACTATCATCATCACTACCACCACCACTACAAGTACCATCTCAGTATGATCATCATCTCATCATCATCATCATCGTCATCATCATCATCATCGTCATCATCATCATCATCATCATCATCATTAACAGCAGCAGAATCCATCACCACCACCACCACCTTCATCATCATCGTCATCATCATCATCATCATCATCATCATCATCATCATCATCATAAAATCGCCTTCAAACATGATCACCCACGTCATCTTCATTGCTTTCAGCATCTTCAATTGCGATTGCAACACTAAATCAAGGTTTGTACCTCCTCTCTCTCTCTCTCTCTCTCTCTCTCTCTCCAAACCTGTTTGATCATTAAATGAATGACGATCACCTGAGGCGCTTACATTTCTTCAGCGTTACTTCCACGATTTTCTCAGTCCAATACACTCTTAGCCTAGTATGATTCTCTCATTCTCCTTTCCTTTCATTACTCTCTAGTCCTACTAATTGACAAGGTGCGATGGGTTCAGCTGGGAATCCCCGGTTTTGCTCTGGCCTGTCTTAGACTGTCGCTACACTGAGTATGTATGTAGGTCTACAGATTCAATAGACAAGTCGATACGAGCCACCCTCAGTGTAAGATTGATTTGTCCCCGAGACCCTTGAGAACTAAGTACACTTTGCCATGAGGTTCCCAAGATTTTAACCAATCAATATGTGAATATCGTGGTATACGTCTTTTTTCTGGTGTGCCTTCAATATTAGTCTTAATTATTGAATACTCTCCTGATTCTGGATGTTAGAGCCATCCGATTTATAGAGACTGTATCTGTGTTTAAGAGGAGCGGTGGCTTACCTGGTAGGGCAGTTGGCTACCTGGTGAAAGGTCCGAGGTTCGGATCCCAGTCTGGGCCAAATCGACTTTTCATTGCTCCTCTGAATCCAGTCAGCACTATATGGGTAGCTGGGTTTTTTAACACCCGGCGAAATCAAAGGCGGCGAGGAAAGCAACGACAAACTACCTCAGAATGCCGTATGCCAAGAACAATCAGGACTCTACTCCTGGTTTCCCTGACGCTTGGACCAAGCATGGGATCTACTTTACTCAGATGTAGGGGTATGGCGTTTGCAGAATGATTCGCCTTGAGATTTTCAGCTCTGATCGGGAGTAATGGGCGTGATTCTGTAATGTTTTTGTCAATTACTTCACCGAGATGATCCAGACATAAACTTATATGACGGGCATTTCTGGTGAAGACTTCACGAAAAACAGAAATCACTCAAACCTTTTTCTTTTCAATTTACGGTAGTCGTTTTGTTTAGTCAATTTATAAGAAGCGAGATTTTGATGTGCATAGAGCCTGGCGAGTACCAGTTGATATCAGGCTTTCTGCACACGCCAGACCAGAACGTCTTTGTTGCTTCCTAAAACTGAAAACTGCCACAAGAATGTCCTTGCTATTTCACGGCTTGTTTGTTACCGGCTTCACCACCATCGGGTGTGAGAGAGAGAAGAAGAACGCGGCTATACAGTTAGAAAAATTGAAGGGACTGAGGTATAACGTCAAAAAAATTTGTCTAGATTTCATGTTGGGACAAAGTTGCGAGACATGTGTCTATTAAACTACGGTGTCCGTATCTACCTCGTCATGTAATATTATCAGCTTATGCACGCAAACCCATTCGTGACACAGGGCTTGACTGCTTTCAGTATCATCACTAATACTAGATCGATAGCTTTCCCCAACTGCAATTGGTAGTAAGTGTAGAAAATATCATTTAGAATGTATCAGTTAAGTGTTACGAAAAAAAATTCAGAACATAAATGCAGGCGTAGGGGAAGGGAGGAATACTATTACTACTACTACTACTACTACTACTACTACTACTACTACTACTACTACTACTACTACTACTACTACTTCTACTACTACTATTGCTACTATTGCTAAAATCTAAATGGCAGTTTTAGCGGAAAAAGTAGGTCAAGAAAGAAAAAAAAGCCATTTTGATTTTGTAAGTCATCACAGTTACTGAAAAATTTTACTCGAACCTTGTACCCACTACAGAAGATCGCGGCATGCGCTACCCGCGAATGATCTACAAGGTCAAGCTCTTCTCAAACTAGAAACGAACTGTTTGATACTGTTGCCTGTAGGTTAATGTCCACCAGACCTCAAATTAATCAACTTTGAACCTGTTATCCTAAAGTGGCGGGCCGACATAGGATTCGTCAGAAATATTGACTCTTTATGACTCAGAAAACAATACATTCTGATCGATCATCAACTATTGCATAGTTAGAACCATAAGTGTGGCTCTGCCCATGGATTTCAATCTGTGGATTACTGGATCTCCAGCGGATTTGGATTTTTTTTAATGTATAGTCAGTCCACAGCGAAAGTGATCTTAGGCTCTAAGGCCCTACGACAAATGCATTCTGATCGATCATCAACTATTGCATAGTTAGAACCATAAGTGTGGCTCTGCCCATGGATTTCAATCTGTGGATTACTGGATCTCCAGCGGATTTGGATTTTTTATGTATAGTCAGTCCACAACAAAAGTGATCTTAGGCTCTAAGGCCCTACGTCAGGCCAGCGCGCAGGTTTTTTGAGGCTCGAACCCGCAACAGAAAGGTCCCCGCAGATCTCAGAGCGGGTTCGCTATTTACCTTGCCACCAACGCCGCCTTCTTATTCTTTGATTTGTTTTTTTTTTTTCCGTGAGATTCTCAATGCATGTAATTGTGCGGAGTAAAATCTCCGTTCTCTTCCGTGCTGACCGCATTTTTTTTTTACTCTCGGAGCGCTCTTCCTCCAGGCGCGTCCATTCTCCCGCCTCTATCCCGTCTTCCTTCCGGTTCCTGGACTCCTCCACGAAATCCCGCTGATAGATAGACCAGGGACCGAATTTTAAGCTGACTGCTGAAGCGCTGACAGAAAAAAAAGCGTGCCGAAGGATCCAACACCCCACCCGGTGAGTGCCTGGCGTGCGCCCGTGATGATGATAATGATGACAAGACTCGGCATCGTCTGCTAACCGCCAGAATGTCGTGCTTTGCTACAAGATCACCGCAGCTCTGCCGATGGCGTGCGGGCTCAGGGCGTCCCACCCCGCAAGAGAAGGGAGAGGGGGGTGGTAAAAGGGAGGGAGAAAGGACGTCGGTTTGGGGTAGGGGAGGGGGGAGAAAGGGGGAAGGGGTGGTAGTCTACAGCGACGCGACAGAAGCAAACCAGAGACAGGCATTCTCCGAGCAGCACTGAGTTCTGTGTGCCGACCCGTTCATTTACACGTAAATTAATCGCATTAAAATCGTCAGCCCGCGGTCGGAGAAAACGAGTAGCGGCCGCCGACCCGGTGGAAAAGTCGGACGCACCGGCGGTTTTTGTGTCTTTTTACTATCCATACGTTAATAATTCGATCTGTATACTTTTGTTTTCATGTAGATGTAGATCTATCTAAAAAAGAGCATGGCAATACGTAAATACCTAGATGTACACCCTCTCTCTTGTCTTATTATTATTTTCATCATCATCATTATCATCATCTGTGTGTGTCTATTTCTCTCTAACTGGTTCCTTTCTCCATTTCTCTATCCTTCTACCCAGTCCTATTTCGCTCTCTCTCTCTCTCTCTCTCTCTCTCTCTCTCTCTCTTTATCTCTGATTTATCCCTCTCTCACTCCCCCCTCTTTCTCTTTTGTTTCAATCACTGTCACTCTCCGTTCGCCTTTTCCCTTTACTTTTTCTCCTTCTGTCACCCTTCTTCCCCCCTCTTTCCCCTCCCCTCTCATCCCTCCATTCCTTCCTTCCTTCCTTCCTTTCTCACTCTTATTTATTCCGTGCTCCCACATCCACCACCATCACAGAAACTGGCAGCATGATAATCTTGACACGACTACATGGATTGTACGAGTTTCCGGGCGACATGACAGTTATTAGTAGCCGAGCCAGACTGGAACCTGTCTGCACTTTGCAATCCTAAAAATTCACTGGAGATTGGAAGTCGGGAACTGAGAAGTGGCGGCGGTGGCAGCGGAAGAAAAGAGGAGGGGGAGGAGGAGGAGGAGGAGAAGGAGAGGCCGCATCTTTGCTCTGAAACGGATCCCTCGATTGCATTGTTGAGACAAGAATAAGTCGCTCGATTTTTTCTCTAAAACTGACTTTGACTGTGTCTATAACTGCAATCCTGTGACAGCGCCTGGTGACAACGGCGAGAGAAGACTCGTGGCTATCACTCTCTCTCTCCCTCTCTCCATACAGCGCGTGTCTCAGTGCCTGTACACGATACACTTCCAGTCCAGATCTAGGTCTTTTGGGCAACTGTCCCTTACTGTTATTCTCGAGTGTCTCACGTGAGTTTTCTGAGAAAGCCCGGGAAGAAACCGATGGTAGTGGTGAGAACAGCTTGCGCCAGGCAACAGGCGTGAGTTTTTCCCACTGACTTGACTCTTGAGATGCAGCTAGCGTAGACTTGAACTTGTGATAAACATTGGCCGTTAGGCACAAAACACAATATCTATTCCGTCCTTCGCGAGATTTTCTACGTTTTATTTAATAGTAATATTTTTTTTTTTACGTCTCTCTCGCTCTATTTTTCCAATGATCAAATGTCGTATTGCAATAACATTTTTAATGTTTGTAGGCTAGTTTAGAATTTTCCAGAGATCGATGGTTGTATTGCATAAAGTTTTAAAATGTTTTTGGGCTAGTTTTGAATTTTATAGCGATCGAACGTCGTACTGCAATAACTTTATTATGTTTGTAAGCTAGTTTTGAAAATTCCAGTGATCGAACGTTGTATTGCAATAAAATTTCCATTTTTCTTACGCTAGCTTTAGATAATATTATTTTACGATTACGAAAGTGAGTCGATGTAATACTGAAAAAAACTTTTTAATGTATAACTTAATTAAAAAAAAGTCTTAATCCAAGTAGCGTGAATGAGACGATATATGTTTATAACCTTGTTATTACAGACATCCATAGGCCAAGATATCGCTCACACGGAAATATCAGTTTACCAGGAAATTAATGGGACCAACGAACTATTTCCTTTCTTCTTTTCTCTGCAAATGAAAAAAAAAATTTAACCGGCAACTTCTTTTTAATGAACAAATTACATAAAATGATATTACGATGAGACGAGACTGCTAAGTTCTGTTCGTATATCTAGAGGCAACTCGTGATAAAATATCGTGCAGATTGTTTCTCCACTGTGATCGCCATCTCCATTTCCGACCTTGGCACCCTTAAGGTTTTTTTTCTCTTTATTTTTTTGTGACCCTTGGATTTGCTGCCCGGAAACGTTGAACTACACTCACTTCCCGGGCTCACTCAACAGGATTTGCACAAAGTAAGTACACGGACGCGTTCAACAGCAGACTATTTCTCACCTCTTCCTTTTTCTCTTCTCGCCTGTGGGTTTTTCGAATAAATGAACGCCCGAATTGAATTCGATTAAAAAAATAATGTAAGTTCGAAGAAATGGTGATGTGATAGAAATACATCTCGCTGCGGCATTGAAGTTCGGTTTTTGCATAAGGATCTTGTGTAACACATTTGCAAAAATGCGATTGAAAATAGAAAAGAGTGAGGAAAGGAGAAAAAAAAGATCAGTTGTATAATGCGTTGCGTAACATCTTTTTCGTAAAATTCGTTACGCCATCGTTATTTGTGTGATAATGAAGACCTTAATTTGAGAAAACCAATTTTACAGTAAGATACAGTTTCTCTCAGTATGCACTTTATCTCATAGTAGGTTAAACATTGTATGATTATAGGTTGTGAAATTGTATGGCAGAAGTGGAAGTGTTATTTAAAATCTAGCCGTAATAATTGTAGTGGCAGTAATAGTAATAATAATAATAATAATAATTGAGGTTGTGGTGCTGTTGGTACTCATGCTGGTAATGGTCGTAGTAGTAGTAGTAGTAGTAGTAGTAGTAGTAGTAGTAGTAGTAGTAGTAGTAGTGGTAGTGGTAGTGGTAGTAGTA
>BLXT01001599.1:127512-137888 GCA_019648995.1 Plakobranchus ocellatus
CCCCGCCCCCACTCCCCCCTGTCTGTCGGCCGCACGACCTCACCCCATTCCCCACTGTGGCGCCTTCTATTGCCACGCCCACTTATCCCACCCCACCACCCACCGCCGTGTTCAATTCGCCCGCCGCCGACATCCCGCTGTTCCATACGGCGGGCTACATCCCTCCGACAGACTTCTTCTGGGCTGTGCCTTCTTCCTCCTGCCTGCAGAGCCAGCCTAACTTACCGCTGCCCCTGCCGTTCCCGTCTCCTCCGCTAAGTGCCCCTCCAGTGGACAGAATGGCAATGTCGGCCGGTCCGTCGTTCTCCCTCACCGCGGAAGCTTCTGAGCCTCCTCCTACACCAATGGTGGAGCCAAAGATAGAGAGGAAGAGGAAAAAGAGCATAACCTCTTTAGAGTAAGTTTATGATGAGCCTCTCAGAACAATTATAGTCACCCTGAAGGAGACGTCTTTGTGTCTCATGTTGTTTTTCAATATACATACTTGTTATAATGATTCTCGAAGAAATCGATTAATTGCCATTACTTTTACTGTGATGTCCCTTTAACAAAATATTCCTTCTTACTTTTTTTTCTTTTCTATTTGTTGTTTAACAATCCAATATTATAATAGCAATGATTTGTGCTTCACAGTGAAGCACACTCAGATGAGGTTTTGCTACGCTTCGAATTACGATGTATTTCCTCATATAAAGAACCTCAGTTTCATTTCATGCCCATGCCAGTTTATGGTGTTAAGGAAATTGCCATCACAGAACTACTGTGATCTTCGAACCCAATAGGGCAGCAATTTTTGTTCTGGCTGAATTAAACCTACCGGTGTATTCACAGTACGACGTGCCATTAAAAAAAAAACCACGCACACAAAAAAAACCCCCACAAACTCGCCTAAATTACATTCAAGTATTTTAAAACTTTATCATGGGGCCTTAAGCTGGCACTTGGCTCATTGCCTAATTAGTGTCTGAGGTCCAGCAGTTCTCTAAATTCCTTGCAGATTTCGATTATTGTGAGAGTTATGCTAGCTAGCGGTCGGCTGTTACCGGACGCGCAACCGACACAGAAGTTGTTTTGAGAGTGTTGCCAGTGTTCTCTCAACCATAGCCCTACGCGGCGAATACGATTAGAGGTAACCGAAACCCGTCAGCTTGATAACTCTCGTGTTTCTACTCTAATGACACTTGCAATAATAATTGTTCTTTTTGACACTTTGCAGAGCGTTTGACTCGGATGACGATGACGACCCTCAGAGCAAAAGTACGGGACATTTGAGTTCGCATGAACTGAGTGACCTAGAGACGCGCCATCCTGGGTGAGTTAATTTCTTAGTGCCCTTGGGTGAGTAGCTTTCTTATTGCCCCTGTGTGAGTAGCTTTTTTACTCCCATTTGGTAAGTAGCTCTCTTGCTGCCCTTGGGTAAGTAGCTCTATTACTGCCCTTAAATGAGTAGCTTTCTTACTGCCCCAGGCGAGTAGCTTTCTTACTGCCCCAGGCGAGTAGCTTTCTTACTGCCCCAGGCGAGTAGCTTTCTTACTGCCTTTAGGTGAGTAACTGTCTTACTGCCCTTGAAGGAGTAGCTTTCTAACTGTCCCTGGTGAGTAGCTTTCTTACTGCCCTCTGCTCGTGATTCTAATCGCCAACGCTCGGAGTCTGTTAAGGAGTTGCGGGTAATGCGATGCTGTCTTGGAATAATTGAGCCGATAATGTTTTAATCAAGCTTTCAATAAATACAAAAAAAAATTAAGGCCGTGTTTTCTGTTAACAAATTTTCGCTTCTATGACGTGTACCTCATTTAATGATGGTGACTAACTAAATGGCATTTAACCTTTTTAAAGAACATAATATCTTTTCGTTTTTGTCTTAATGTCCGAAGATTAATCGCTTTTAATCCGCTTTACTCTTGTTAACGTCGCCCAGAATGTAATAATTAACCACATTATTGCCAACTTTGTTTTCGCGATCTGTCTCAAATCTTTACAAAATGATCTTTGTCACGAATGGCTTAGCGCTGTACAGTTTTAGGTCTAGTTGAACACAGCGTGTGGCAAGGATTAAAAAAAAATAGTTAAAAGAACAGAAATCACTCCAAATTTTGCTGAAAATTGAAAAAGATTTTATTGATTTATTAACATTTTCAGAACAGCAAGGTGTCTCTCTGCAGGTCGACAAATTCACAAACATCAGCCGTTTGTCTTTTAGCGATCTCCCGAACAATCTGAAAACCATCCTTTTATACCTACCGCCCATCAGCTCCAGCTGTAATGCATAGGCTAATTCGCCAATATGACACAAGCGGCTCATTCTTAGGTCATTTGCAACCAGCGTTAGCTAAAAATATTGACCAATCAAATACTCTCATTTATTATATCCTTAATACGTAAACATTATCGGAACTTTCCGGCTTATCTGGTCTCCTGAAAACAGTCTCCCTACACATTCGAGAACCTTTAAGAAATCTTTTAAAAAAATGACAAGAACAGTAGGATTTTAAAACTAAAACAGGCCTAGCCGGACTGGATGATAATTAATATCGCAAGTAAAGCAAAGCTAGATCAAAAGATCAGCCGCTCGGAGTCAACTCACGACAGCGAACTTCCGTCATAATCTTATATTTCGTCACTCCAACTCTGAACCCCAGAGTTCTTCGTGAAGTTTCCAACAAGTTGGAAAGCCCTGATTTCGGTACCGGAAGTTGTTACAATGGGAATAATGGCTCCTTATAGTTAGTGTGTGAAGACTTACGGTTTCTGTTTATAGTTAGATTGTACTATCGTGGTGTCTCTTGGTAGTTGAGCTATTTCTTGGCATAAGTTATGAAGACGAACGAGCGTTGTGTTTTTTGTTTTCGTAAGAATGGCTGATGTAGGAATGTATACGAGGACTATAATGATTATATTGTGCAAAAAAAGGCGCACTATCGGAGAGAAAGATGATGGCACAGTTTCACGTCAAGTAATGATATTACATTCATGAAGTAAAAACATTTCGAGTGGGCGAGGCTTAATAATCTTAGGGGATGTGAAACTTATACAGTGGCATTTTTCTTGTTGTGAAAGTTTCTCCTACAGTAGAGCTCGAGAACGACAGAAACGAAAGTAAAAGTCGATTGAGATTTCTTAGAAATGAATAAAAGAGCGTGAAGTGAAATGCCAAATTATCAACAAAATATAACGATACGTTGGAAAGACGGATGTTAAAGAGAAAGAGAGAAAACAGTAAGAAGAGTAGCAGCAACGAATCAACATCGACGCCTGCACCTATAGAAACTGCAACTGTATACATTTGTTTGTTTGTTTTTTTAACATCACCCTAGTATAATTGTAAAGCCGGTCTTATTTTCCCGAACCCTCGGTTAAATAGAGGCCGACCTTATTTTCCCGAACGCTTTATTTTATAGAGAAAAAGAGAGAGATAGTTCAGTAACACCGGCATACTCGTATTCATACTCAACTGATGAAGTTAGATCTAGAAGCGCGGGTCCCCTTCAAGAAAGTAGTACCATTGCATTAGGGAAAATAATGACTGGACCTATTTTCCCGAGTGTTCGGGAAAATAGTCACTTCTTTTGTATTGTAATGTAAACGTAACCGACTATTCTGCCTTGTGTTTTGATTCCTCCGCCAGAATGAGTCCAACGACGCGGCAGAACCACAGCGAGATAGAGAAACGCCGCCGGGATAAGATGAACACTTACATCACAGAGTTGTCTGCCCTCATTCCCATGTGCAGCGCCATGAACCGGAAGCTTGACAAACTCACCGTACTGCGCATGGCAGTGCAACATATCAACTCTCTGAAAGGTCAGAAAAGTATTTGAAATTTATCCCAACTTTTCTTCAGTTTTTTTTTTTTTGTTTATCATGAAGATCTATAGCCGTTTTTGGATAAAGAAAAACACAAGACGGGTAGTCCTTTGTTAGACATTAACGACAAAATCTTGCATGTCACCTCTACGTTCTTTAAACATGGTGTTTCTTTCTTTAATCGTTCTAATTTAAGACAGTGCCTGGTTAGAAATTATTGCCATGGTAAGACCAAATTAATTTCCTTCAACATTATTTGTTTTTCCCAGTAATAATGAAGGATTTGTAACTGCAGGAAGTCGAATTTTGTATAGGCAAAGTTGATGCAAAAATTCTGCCGCTAAAAAGGAAAATATATATTCATTTTCTCTTTATTAGATCAAATATGAATATGAATTTTTTGTTTTCGTTTTTCCAAACAAAGTGACCATTATAGCAAACGTTATAGTTTTTTTGTGCAGTAGAGACCGCCTCCCCCGCTCTTTTCCTTGAAAAAAATATCGGCAGACCATAAAGAGGTTCTTAACACAGAGACCAAAATCGAAGGTCCCTTGCAGACGTCAGAGAGCGTGACCGTAAGCCTTTGCCCTCCACTGGGCACTGGGCAGAATGTGATAGAAATCGGGGCCTTGCAAACGTCATTTTGTCTGGTCATAACTCCCTGGCCTTAACATCAATGGAATAATAAATATCATTTAAACTAGGAATTAAAAATGAATACTGTTAGTTATTATTATTAAAATCCCTCAACGTCGGGAAAATTTTGGTCTTCGATTTACATCTTTCTCAAAATACGGTTATCAAAATCCGCAGAAAAACTAATATAGCACTAGAAAGAAAGAAGGGTGTCAGGGATGCAATAGCGATAAGGAATTATGCGTGATTGATGCTACATATTCAAGGTGTTCGTACAGTAATTTTTATTCATTTCCGAATCGGAAGTCTAATAATTTACATGAGCGTCACGATGATGGTTATATGTATGACATTTTGCTACTAAACACTACCCGCACTGTACAAGTGACACATTTAAAAAAAAAAAAAGAAAAAAAAGAAAAAAACCGTAGGACATGACTTGTATAACCTGAAACTGGGTGTAAATTATAGATGATTTTTTTTTATTACTTCGGCAATACCTTATTTACAGAAAGAAAAAAAAAAGATTTTTTTTTTATGTGAGACGAAGCAAGTCAGCCAGAAAGAATACAACTCATTCTGCAAAACGGATATTTCCGCAAGAAAATTTTGTGATGGCACAGCCATTAATCAATTTAGATTCTCGTCAGTGTATAGTTTGAAATTAAACTTCGTTTCTAGCCAGCCTAGATCTAGCAGTTCTAGCAGTTCTCTTTGGAGAGTTTCTGAAATTGATCTGTTCGAAAATGTTTTTAGGTCAAATTAAGGGCGTCCTGTTTTCATTTTGCAGGCTCCATTAGTTCTGGGGGGAAAATTCAAGATTCGTTCTACATTAGCTATCTTTTCTCTCTCTATAAAATCACTGAGATTGTAGATTTCAATTCCATTCCATATGGTTATATCTTGGATATCACATTGGGTTAATAAATCTTTTATAAAGCAAAATGTTTCACTTTCAGCATCTGTATTTTTTTGTTAAGAACAAATTTTTTGCTGTTATTGCTTTGCGTGTTTTCTATTGAAATTTAAAAAAAAATATCACTACCTTCTTTATTTCTTCGCACTAGCCTTCCTTTTATTTAACGTGTGTAAACTAATGATTTACCCCGCAAAATGAGACTAAATCGATAGTTAACTCTCCTGTAACGAGTGGAAACCAATCGATAACTTTTATCAAAATAACCGTGACCAAAAAAGAAATAAACCTCTTTTAAAACAAATTGAGACCAGAGAAACCTCTTATGCAATCGAGACGTAATGAAACGAATTGAGATCAAATGCAACCTCACATTAAACAAAACGGAGCACAAATTTAACCTCTAATAAAACAACAGAGAACACATTTAACCTTACATAAAGAGACACCATTTGCTTATGTTAATTCTTTTTAAAAGTAAGTGAAGATGACTGAGTTGCATTTTTTTTATAATAATTATCCTGCGTGCCCATTATTCTTTTTATTTTTATTTGATAGTCTTCTGTTTGATTGTAAAAAAAAACGCAGATCTAGTCATCGAAGATTGGCCAATCGGCTGCCTCGATACAAAGAAAATTGGGTCACGTGATAATGCCTTTCTTTCTTGGCACGCATCCTTACTATTGTTTTCACCCATAATTAAAGCTTTCATCCTTCCGTGTTTCGACTATTTTTTTAGGTTCGTCCTTTGTAATAATATCAAAGTTGCAGGTCTGCATTAAACATGTGCGTGTCATTTTTTGTTTCATCTTTCTGCAGGCTCCAGCAAGGTTTGTTCTGAGGTGAGCGAAAAACCGTCGTACATTTCGGATGACGAGTTAAAGAAAGTCATATTAAACGTAAGTTCGGCTAAGTTTTTTTTTTTTTTTTTTTTTTTTTTTTTTTTTTTTTTTTTTTTTTTTTTTTTTTTTTTTTTTTAATTCTTTTTACTCTTTTTCTTTTTTTTTTTTTTAAAGCAACTTTGGTTTTTCTATTAAGCCTGCTCGTTTTGCGTCTGATTTTGAATGTCTGAACGTGAGTCATGAGTGGAATATCTAAACACTACGTTGTGATTTCTTAAGGGATTAAATTTAACACCTTCGTATCTCATAATCTGTGTTTGTAAAAGGACTTGAGGAAGAGAATGTCAAGCATGTCAATCTTTCGGCTTTCTTGCTGCGCAATCCGAGATCTTAGGAAGTAAAGATTGTTTTCTTTTCATTGAAGCTGATGATAGAAATGAGTTACGCCCCGTAATTTTGAACGTGACCTGAATGGAACATTCAAAAACAATGACAAGCAAAACAGTAAAGCCTTAAGCGCCAATTGGAAGCCCTATTATTATCTAACAACAAATGAAGGACCCATGTTTAAAAATGGAGAAATGAAAACCGGAAAAAAGCATACACTTGGTAAATGCGTCAAGGCTTCCAATAACCACATCCGTACACTATATTAAGGTGCCGCCCAAAGAATGGGCAATAATCCAGGTATGCACATAACCTGACCAGGAGTAGGAAAAAACTCTCAATAGGCAATGTTAACTTTCTAAGACCTGCGATACTGCTACTTTCTAAAGACGAAAACAGATCGAATCGGTCGTATTAGGGGCGATTTTTCTTGAAGAGGGATATCAAACCCCCCACTTTTTCAACAAACCTTCCAGCAATGACAACTGGTACCGATTCAACACTTAGGATGGAACTGACCCAACGAGTGTCAATATACAATTACTTTTTCCCCAACCCGCGGCCTAAAAATGATAGTCACGTGACGCTTTCTAAATGTAACAAAATTTATATATTGTACAAAAAAAAACCCCTCATACTCGTGCCCCATTTCTCCTGATGAATGTACTGCAACGTAAGACGTATACGACCTTTGACAGAGAAAGGTTATTCTGTCCTCGTAAACAAGACAACAGATGCTCTACCCCCGGCCTGTAGGAAAATTTGAATATATTTCAAATAAATCCCACGACTTCTGCTTCTTCTTTTTTCCCCCATTTCCCTGGGTTTTTTGTTTTTTTTTTTTGTGCACAGACACAATGCTTTAGTTCTTGTTTCTTAACAGTTCAGCATCGCTATTGAAATTGCACAAGTTTTTTTACGACTTGAAAACACAATAGCCAAATTTATTTTATTTTAATTGATGTCAGCCCACGTAAGTGGTAGGTGATAACAATTATGTCCCAATGTCTTTGTGTAAAGTAATACAATCTGGAAAACAGAAGGTATCGCAAACTATCTGTTAAAAAAAAAAGCAATTCATGAATTACAAATAAATGATAACATGATCGTGTAAAAGGATTAAATTTTAATAGAATTAGATTTTTGAATTTCTTGGAAAGGAAATATTTTCGTTTCTCTGTAATGCGTGCTTTTTTTTTCTAATGAGAAAATACTTGCGAGGATTTTTTTGAAAGGCCAGAAGCACGTCAGTTTGGTATTAATTTACTTTTTCGAACGTCGGAAATTTTTTTTCCTAGAGGAAAAACTAATAGTGATGTTCCTGACGTGGACACAAGATACAGACACCGGCCTTCTCTTCTTTTTGAGGTGTTGTTATGAATATAACATGAGGTTGTGAGGTGCAGTGTGCAGTCGTGTACTTTAACAAACTATTTGCCATTTGAAGTCTTTTTTTTGCGGCTAACAGTCTGTAGGTCAATTCTATAGCTGAGGGAAAAAGTGTGGTTTTCATATGTTTATAGTAACCATAGACTTGGCCTACAAAGGAAATTGACATTTTTCGAAAGACATCAGGCGATCGAATCAGTAGTAAGAAAGGGACGCTGTAACACAACACATAGATGATTTTAGTCATGGGTTTGAGCCCCATCGCAGCTGTAACGCGATGGCGTCCTGTCTTGAGTAAAACATTTAAGTTGCGATGGGAGAAAGTAGTCAATATTTAGGCAAAGCTAGGGAGGGCGGAGATACCGTTCCATGTGGTGATGGCGCACAGATACTTAACTAAAAAGCCATATCTCTCTCTCTCTCTCTTTCTCTTTCTTTCTCTCTCTCTTTCCCTTCCATCTCTCTTTCTCTCTCTCTCTCTCTTTCTCTCTCTCTTTCTATCTCTCTCTCTTTCCCTTCCATCTCTCTCTCTCTCTCTCTCTCTCTCTCTCTCTCTCTCTCTCTCACTGACTTAAATCACTTAAACATTGCAGATATTTATTCTATCTCGTTATTTTCTTTAACAAAAGCAGGCGATGTTTTCAGCAACCTAAATCAATTTAATCCTTGATCAATTTTGCCCTTAACTATTATTTATCACAATCATTTTCTGAGGATGCTGTCACACTTCAAACCAAAAGAAAAAAAAATTAAACCGCATGGCGAGCTACGTACAGTAGTCGTTCTGTTGTTACAATCTTCTGCTCAAAGTTACTGTAAACTGATGCGACCAAAACTACTCAGTATTTTCTGCATCCTTCTCAGCATACAACGCGCGGGCAATAACAGTCACAGGTCTATTTAGTATGAAGCCTCGGAAATGAGAGGAAACCTTAGCTAGAGAGAGACTCCAACCTCTTCCTGGTTCCATACTTAGTCGCACAGGAGAGAAGCGGCGCTATCTAAACACTGCAGTCATTTCTTGAAGTTTGTTTGCTCTTTCATCTCCATAAAAATGAAAAACCGGGTTCATCACGAATTGTGGCCTCCAAGACAAATGGCCTCAATTATTGACCTTTCCAAAAAAAAACAAAAAAAAAACATTATTGTAATGGTTACCCGATTGGCAATTTTTTTCCTTCCGTATCTGCTTTTGTGCAATGTCCTGATAGTTTTACCAATCGTCAACCATCAAACATTCAGCCCTTTATTTTATGGCGTCCTGTCTTGAACAGAAGGTTATGGCAGTGAATAAACTTGATGGTTAATAATCCCTTTGGAATAACTCATAGGCACATTAAATCAAATAATTTAAGACGTTTAAGAAATTTATTGTTAAGGATTTTGGTGTCAAGATGATGATTTTCATAGGAAAGAAAAACCCACTCTTTGCTATTTTTTTTTTTACTTTCTTTCTTTCTTTTTTTAATCACGATGGGTAAAAGAACATTTTTGGCTGCATTTCTTTCAAAGCTACAATTTTCTATCGGTGTCTACCGAATGCTTTATTAATTGTTCCTCTTACCACATTCTCCGCTTCTACAGAATCACCAAATTTAGTTTGTGGCATCCATATTGTAGTGTAAACATGATCTGACCTTGCTTGACCTTTGGGGTTGGCGGCCATGTAGATCCAGAACACAACTCCCCCAATTTTTGTCAGCAATGTCCCTTAAAAAAAAAAAAAGCTGTTCTGTACTTTGGCATTTTCCCTCTGTTGAACCAAGTCGGTTACTTTCCTACAGATCTAAGGTTCTTCTTTTTTTCCCCCCGTATCATTTGAAAATGCTTTGTAAATTACTAGCCCGAATTCATAAACACTTGAAAATGGCAAAGGAAAGACGACTCGTTGAATGAGAGAAACCGATATCTTTGTAACGATGCTTCATAAAAGGTTTTGTTTTGATTTTTTTTTTCCTTGTCTTTATAATCTACTGTTTGAGGTTTGCGAATAATCAGAATCGAAGCTCGAATGATAGTAGTAAGCTATGAGGATAATTTAATTCGATGATATGTACGCGTTTTGAACATAAGTGCAGAAGACCTTTTGTCTCTATTTCACTGCTCTGGCAGAGTCACAAAATCAGACCTTCTTTGAAACTAATAAATTGATAACAATGAAGATGAGAGAATGAAATTATTTATTATCTATGAAATGTTTTGTTGTTTTTTCTTTTTTGTGTGTGTGTGTGTTTGTCTTTCACTTTGGGCCTCAGCTTGTATTAGGTTTAAGTCTACACATTTTTGCTCCACACAGAGTCGATACAGTAAGCGAACGTTAGCCTTGTTGAATGCAAACCTACGGAATCATGTCTGTTACCTTTTCAAATAATATTGTTCTCTCTCTGTCTCTCTCTCTCTCT
>BLXT01001599.1:198320-211573 GCA_019648995.1 Plakobranchus ocellatus
TTTTTTTTTTTTTTTTTTATAAACTCTGGGACCTCAACTTATATTTCAACATTGCACAGCTACTGAGCTACTTAAGTTACAGAAAACAGTCAAGAGACATCAAAAATAGAATTTTTTTTTCTGCCTAATTAAAAAAAACAAAAGTTCTATTTTTTTCTGTCTCAAAAAAAACAAAACAAAAAAAAAACAATGAAAGGTTCTCCGCTATGCAGATGAAAGTAGCCTTATTTTATTGAATAAATCTAGAAATGAAGAGTATGCACTGCTAAGTCTTCTACCGACCACAGCATCCTTTTTTGGTGGTTATCTCTGTCAGATGAAGAACCTCCTCCATTTTTTTGTCCTCTTTCTCTTGAAGCAAACTGGATAGAGAGCATAAAAGAAAAAAAAATGAAGAAAGCTTTACAGAAAGAAATTCCAGAGGAAAAGTTTTGTCTTCTCTTTTCTAAAGGAGTTTCTCTTGTGAGCCAAACAATTTAAGGTCTGTTACAGCAAGTTGAAAATGGGGACAGAGAGCAAAAGAGCAGAATCAATAGTACTAGCAAACATTCTCTACAAATTATAGAAAAAACCATGGCTATACATGACATGCTAATACCTCAAATTTCTGTGAAGCTATCTCTTGGCATCTATCTCCTCAGGAAGGGCTTGCTTGGTGACTTGACCCCCAAAATTTATGTATGAGACTATTGCTCTAAAGCCCTAAGTTTTAATTTTGATTATCATCATCATGTTAGTGATAAATTTTTTCTATGTGGGAATCTCAATGTGCTTTTGTACATGAGGTGCTTTTTTTAAAAACTAAAATAATGCATTTTTGATTCTTTAATGGAGAAGAGAGGTTTAACTTTGCAGAAACGTAGGTGTATAGAAAACCAAAGGAGTGACAGTAAAATTTTCTTTCTATTTTTATTTATTTAGGGCACAATCAAAGAAATATCCCTTAACTCTTCATGCTCACACCAACGGAGCCACCGTTGATTGAATAGGTTATGAATGGTCGGACCAACGGTGCCAGCGTTGCCTCCGCAACACACAGTTGGTCGCACCGACGGTCACAGCGTTGCTTGGTTTTGTAGCATATAATCGCATCCAAACCACTTTTATAAAAGCGAAACTTTAATTGTACGAAAAGTTTAATCTTCCTACTTCCTTTTCCTACCATTCTTCCTATACTTTGGTGTTTTTTTTTGGTCTAAGCGCGGGCTGAAAGCACTCTAGTCTTTTTTTTTCTATGATTGAGAGAACTTCATCGTGTGATGTGAAATCTTGTAGATCCAGTAGATTATTATCCTAATTTCAGTGTTTTAGCTACTGATATCAATTTGTTTTTATTCAAATTGATTAGTTTTGCTATGAAATTGTTGCTATCATTAGATCTAGTCTATATCTAGACATATTTAGATATATCTAGATCTAAAATCTAGGTCAAGATGTATAAAATGTGATATAATTTCAATGTTATGTAGCTAAATTCACAAAAATTGTACAATAAAAAAAAATCACACACCTATAAAGCACATTTGTTCTTCTTTCCAATGATACCAATTTCAGCTCTGTATCTTACTTATGTCAAAAGTTATCAAAGTGTAGATAACGCATAGCTAAATAAGGATACAGTCTCATTTGAGCCTGTGACCGATGGTGGAAATGTTGTGTGGCCAAAGGGGGAAAAGGGCTGCGAGCATAAAGAGTTAAAGCTGTAAGGATTTCAACTTCTAATTTCTGTTTTATTACTTGTTTCTCTGTTAAGATACACTCATAAAGATTAAATCTGTTTTTATTCCAAACAATCTATAATTTTTTAATTGATTATCCTTGTGAACATCTTTTTTTAAAAAAATTGTATCCTCTGTGATGCTTGTTCTACTTCAGGATAAATGGTTAGAAAGTAGTTTTAACAGTTTGGAAGCAAACTCTTATACATCTATGTCCACATCTGAAGGTAGGCCTCCGTATTACACAAAAATGTTTCCTAGTTCTTTCCTTAAAATCTAGATCTAAATCCACAACTTTCATTACTACTTTTGTCTTTTCTTGTCTATTATAACTGGGTCTACTTTCCACTGCAATAATGTAGATAGGAATACATGAGGTAATGTAAATATCTAATGTTTAATGTATCTAGGATGAAAATCAGCTAAGGAAACAATTTTGCTTTGTTTAAAAAAAAAAACAAAAAAACTTTTATTTTCAAGTCTTTTGAAAGTTTTACAAATGAGTAACATACCGAGTGAGAGCTATCATTGCATCTGTAACGTTGTCTCCAGTTTTAGCACTGACCTCAAAAAATAGCATTTCAAACACCTGGTAATTAAAAAAGACCAAGTACAAGGTTGAATACTGGGAGATTTTTGGCCTCTGCCTGACTTTGCAAAAGCACCCTCAACCAAAATAAAATTTCACCCATTCACACAACTGACTCATTTGTCAGAAATCATTCTTCAAGATATGAAGCAAAATGGATTTCATTGAAAGTGATTGAAGCTATCATAGAAAAATTACTTGCACCTTGCAAATGGTCATGCCTTGGAGATAAGCAAAAAAAATTTACTTTCATTATCTCAAGAATTTTGGTTATCTCTGCTACACAATTTCAGACAAACAGCTTATTAATATGGACAGGTCACAAAAACAGCGAACATTTTTTTTAAAGAGTTAAAGATGCAATAAGGTGCTGAAATTATAACGCAGCAAACAACTGCAGTAACTGACATGAAATGTTTGCCACTTTTCTTTGTTCTCTGCAGCAAAGCAAGGCTACTTCAGCTCTGACTCTCATATGCAATGCTGCATGTACTTTGTTACTGAGAACAAACTGAGGATGTCCTGTTGATTATCCCATTTGTTGGATCCAGCATAATGTGAGCCAAAGAGATACCTGCCAATCTTACAGATTTAGGCTAAAACTATACTGGAGGCAGCAATTTACATGTCCAACTTCACAGGTGCCAACACATTTCTTTGGTGCGAAACCATACCAGTCAGCTGCAACTTATGTCTATTCTACAGCCTGGCATTATGTCAGTTGTTCTATTGGATAAGGGAATGCGGGATACTATTAAGTGACCACATATAATTCTACTGACTGTTGCTCCACAAATAACAAGGCCAGTCTTGTTACACAAAGTGTCAGGCTCACTTGTTGTTGGGTAAAAGTTAGTAACTGACAAAATGTACTTCATATAATGAGTTTACAAAATCATCGCCCTATTTTGGCTGCAAAAAAGATCAACAATGATAATACTGGGAAATAAGTGACTAAGAGATACATGTGTAATGAATGTTACATTCTGCTCTAAACCTTCGCTAATTCTGCTCCAGTCTTGTTCTTGACCACTTGTCTGCCAGCCTCTTCTGTCATGTCCAACTTGTTGCCAACTAACATAGTCACTGTGCCTGGTTCCACTTGCTCCTGATAATTATCAGAAAACAGGAAGAACCATTACACATATATCATGTAAAACTGACCAGTTATCAGCAAGGCCGAGAGAAATTTAGATGTTACTCATACCTCTAAAACACAGTTCTAATGAGACATACATAAAGTTACAAAATTTAAATTTCATTTCTTCAACAAATGTTCTTGGCTAAGCTGGTTTTGGAAGAAGCATTTTATAAACAATTTTAAAAAGATATCCCTTTACAAACTTTATAACATCTTCAACTTTCCAGGTAAGTAAAATTGTTTCAAGAAATTATTGTGTTCTTATTAACTATTAAGGTATGCACATAACAATACTTATGCAGTTTAACACTATCTGTACATGTGGGGTAATTTTGTTACCCCAAGGCTTGTTTTTAATTTTTTAAAATTACTTAAAATGGGAATTTTTCTTTCAGCTTTCAAGTATTCCTCAAAAATTCAATTTGACATATGATTACATAATAATGATTGACAGAAAATCAATATTGAACTGACCTGAGGTCATTTCCGAAACCCTCCATTATTTTTTTTACTATGTAAAGTATGGGGTGATATTGTTACCCCTACGTACGGATAGGTATATCGCGATTTTTTTATTATAGGCTATGGGGGCACGCAGTTACCCCAAACATACGGATAAGATTATATTCTTATTAAAATGTGGGGGCACTCAGTTACTCCAGACGTACAGATACGATTAAAAAAAAACACCTCGTATGGATAGGGTTAAAATTCTAATAATACCTGAACACTTGACATCCAATTCCGAACACTGGTAAAAGTTGCTTCCATGTTAACATCATACATGACAATGACACCATCAGCCTTGCGGAAGTACGTCTTCGTCATAGACCGGTATCGCTCTTGGCCAGCTGTATCCCATAATTGTAGAGTCACGACTGCTTCCTTCATATCTAAAGTCTTTACTTGAAAGTCAACACCTGGCGATTGGGAATATATATATTTTTCACGAAAAAATTTCTTTTATTACTTAATCACACGGAACCCATTTAATTTTCATGTGACCTTTCAGTTCCAATGACACAGTGCCCAATTCTAAAAATGTTCTCTTTAATGTAAAGCTACAAATATAATGCCATTAATTATGCCACATTTTAATTTCATGCTGCTTCCATTTCTCTTTAATTGATATTTTTAATTTATCACCTCCTCACAATGGAAATGGGTTATCTCTCCATCAATCTCTTGCTGTCTGCACTGCAATGAACATTTAAGATGGAGGGAGTGTTACCTAAAAAAAAATTACAAACTCTGTTTTGTTTAAATAGAAGCCAAAGGTGTCATTCTTTACTTGTTGCTGCTTTTGATCTGTATTTCTTTTCTTTTCTTTTTTTTTATACACCTTCACAACTTAAAGAACAGAACCACAGCTCTGACTCTTACAAAGCCTATAGTAATCTATAACAATTTGTACCAAATAAGTTATTAGTCAAACATGAAAAAAAAAACGGGGGGGATTTGGTTGGCAGCTTGAAAAATGCAACTACTGGTAAAGGCAGAGGGAAAAAAACAACTTATCCAATATCTTCAACATCATTCGAGCATTTAACTTGGGGTGACTGCCAAAAACAACTAATTTCCTGTGGGCAAAGGCAATATGGACTAAAATGTACTGTCTTTACCTATGGTAGCTGCAAAGTTTCCTCTGAACTCGTTGTGACAAAACTGGTGTAAAAAGGTACTCTTGCCAACACCTGAGTCTCCCACAAACACAACCTTGAAGATACGCTGTGGTTTTGCTGGTACACCTTCATCCTGGAGACCAGACACGAAAAAAAAAAAAAGCCCTCAGATATTATTGATATTGTGAGGTTTGCTATGACATAAGAATATGAACCAGATCAATCTCAGGAATAGAAATGAACTTTTATATCCTTATAAGAAAGAAAAAGTATTTTATATATATAAATATATACAGTAGAGCACACCTAAACCAAAAACGGCTGAACCGGAAAAAGGGCTAAACCAAAAAGAAATTGAAGAGCTTTCCGTTTTTTCTCTTATTCTTTCTTATTAAACATGCGGTAAACTGAAAGCGTTGGCTGCCAAACTATCGCTAAAGCGAAATAAAAACTACCGGGAAAGCCCAGTCACCGTTACAACACATGAAAAAATAAACTTTTTTTTTTACACACCTTGTTCTTCCCTTTCTTTTTCACATTACTCCATGCAAACCCAATACTGTTAGTTACCGGTACCTCACACTACAGACGTCCAGGCCCGATGTCTGGCTAGGTCTAGGTCTACTGCACATACCTGCCCATCCCTTCTCTTCCACCACTCAGTTACGCAGCGGGACCATGCCAGACATTCCCTACATGTCTAGGTTCCGTCAGAGCTAAGCTAAGCAAACACTGTTGCATCACAGCCAGTAATAAGGCCATCTCTCTTGCTGAGAACTTCAGTACCGGAAAACTTAGGTGATGATTAATTTGTAAAAGTAGAGACTACAGGACCGGTAATCTTATTAGGCAGGAGCTCTATTATTCTACATCGATAACAAGTGCAAGAACCTTTTAATTGAAAAGGAAAGAGAAGGACATAAAGAAATGGATAAGAAAGAAAGATTCGTGGATAGGTGTGTTCATTCACATTGTGGTGTGACGATGGGTGGGGTTGATTTAACTTAATATTTCAGAAGATGGTTACTCTCCTTTAAATTTAATCTTACTTATTTAATGCGCTATGCTTAAACCAAAATATGTCTAAACCAAAATAGAAATCATATTCCCTAGAATTTCAGTTTAAACTTGTTCCACTGTATGTATATATATATATATATATATATATATATATATATATATATTTAATATACACACACAGATTTTATAGGGCCCTTGTATTTCAAATGTAATTATCTCAAAACTAAATTATGGAATATCACTATTTATTATGAGTAAGTATGACAGGCCTTGAGATAAACTATTGCCAAGTATGATATGAAGTATAGAAATATTTCACTTTTTTGCATGGGGTTGAAAGCTACGTAAAGAAAAACATAACATATTATCTTATAACATTTTTTATTGTAGCACCTTTACTACATGTGCAGTTGTGTTTTGCTTTAAAAAGTAAGAAGAATGTCTCATGTGGGATTGTCTCTAGCCTGCATAGACATATCATCACTTCCATAATTATTCCCTTCTCTTAATTAATTTTTAAATTACACAAAAATGGTCAGGAGTAAGTAGATCTAATAAGTACAGCAAGTTTACAGAGGAACAGAGTCTTGCCCAGACTTACTTGCAATGTAGGAACATCTGCTCCTATAGGTTGAGATCTGGTGAAACCATGTGAATGGAATCTGTTCCTGGTCACAACACAGTACAAGACAAAAAAAAAATTAACTGAAACTTTGGCTACAATAACAAGTGCAGCTATTAACTCTTAAATCGTTAAGTTTTTTTACTCACGCAAAGCAATCAGATGGGATGTTAAGTTCAAAACGTAAAGGAAGTGGTCCCGGGGCAGATAAAGTAGTTACAGAATAATTTGGTCAGTCTAAAATTCAAAACAAGTAAACAGAAACAGAAGAAACTTAACGAACGCTGGCAGCGTTTAGTAATGTGAATCTTACAAACTAGCAGACGCTCCCATCGTCCAGCACCGGTTTACGAGTTAAAAAAAGAATAACCACAGCTTGTTATTTCTAGGAAACGATTCAAATGGTAGGCCTACTTTACAAATGATTCTGTACCATATTCATTCTAAGAGATAATAATTGAATACATGCACTAATAAAAAATTATAGATAGGGCATGTTACAAATCTACAATACAGTAAGAATACAGCACAAACTCCTCAGTTCCCATGTCAATATGATCAACCTGAGCACTTCCATTTGTTTCTAGTGTGTGTGTAGCTAATAAACATTAGAAATCTCCCATTTCAATGACTCAAGCATTTGACCTAAATTAAACCTGTCACTGATAACATCATGATATAATCCATGATAAAGCACATTTTTTTTTAACCTAAACTTTACAATACATCATTGGTTAGAAGAGCAAGATGCTAGATTAGGCACAGCTCCAAATATAATCAGTACATTTATGTGTAGATTTTTCCTTGCCAGATTAGCAATGCTGATTATATATTGCAAAAGATACCATATTTTGAATAATAAATGCAATATAAGGATATTAAAATCACTCATTCAACTAAGACAGGCCATCCAAACATCCTGGAATACAATCCAGTGTATGCTTATATGGAAAGATCTGAAGAAAGTGAGACTTTGTAGCACCCTGGCAAAAAAGAGACCTATTTAAAAATCTAATCTGTTTTTCTAAACTCATGTTTTATAGAAGTATTAGTGTTATGACTTAAAAAAAACTAATGCTTGTATCATAAAACCAGATACAACTTGATGGATTCAGACTTGTATTGATTTTTACAGACAAAAAAGTTAAAACAAAAATTTTAAAAAAGCAAAGAAATTTTTTTTGGAATTGATTGCACTATGATAAATAAAAAGTACTCATATATGTAACTAAGATATTTTTTAAAATTAATAAATCAATAAATAAAAGCAGCTAGATAAGTCAATTAAAAAAATAGGAAATTACTTGTGAACAGCAGCTTAACAAACAACTAACATGGTGTCACATGGGTGAGTCAGTGACCATGAGATTTCATGATGCATTTAGGGAGATGTATAAAAATAGTCAATGTTTGTGAAATGAAAGATTTAAAATGGTGTCATAAGAAACGTGAAATAGTGAATTGATTAGTAGTGAGGAAAGACTTATTAATTAAAGAAAATAAGGGGCAAAAATAAGAACAAAGGCAAATCTTCACAAAAAAATATCTGTTTTTTTTGTAATGTAGAAAGACTTTTCTTTTTCTTTGCCTTTAGGGAAAATTGCATCTGTCCTAGGCCTACAAAACATTGCATCTACAGTCATTCTCTATGTTTTGAAGCTGCAAGATCATCTGACAAATACAAAATTTTTTCTTCAGAAGCAAGGCTTCTAACTTCCATTGTCTAAAATTGTTGGATGATGAGGTTGTACCTCTCATACCCAAACAGTATCAATAAGATGACTTTTCATTCTTGGTAACTGTATGCTGTCATGGATTTTTTCCTTACATTCACTTGAAACTAACTTTAAAAAAAGTTATACTGAGATTTTAAAAGACATTGTTTGTGACAGAACCTTGTGATTATTGGTCTTTAAAACACTATTTCACTATGGCAAAGTTCTGTTTCAATAATGATGACAAAAGAAGTATTACTTAATATAAGGGAATCATCCAATTATTGTAGGCTTTCACAATGTTTTAAAATTATGACAAAATACGAGAATAGGACACAAAAAAAACCTCAGGTCCTGGTGAAGTTTCTAGCAGAATTTTTATATGCTATTTTCTCCATACACACTCTGCCTTCCTGAAATGGTTTTTTTGTCACTGCCGAAAATTTGAAAAATGCTTTCCCACTTTGTGTGGTAATAACCTGCAGCTCCTTACCTATGTCGCCTTGTTTTTCCTAATCTACGTGCAGCATCTATTGCGGTAATCCCACTTGTTCCTGTAGGTGCCTCTCCTCCTTCCAATTGTCCTCCCTGCTCTTCTTCTTCATCTTCCTCCTCTTCTTCCTCCTCCTCTTGCTCTTCACTCAATTCTGAATGTTGTCTGCGCTGTTGTCGCCTTCTCATACCTGCTGCGTGCCTGCCCATCCCTCCCAAGCCACTGTCATCCAGCGATGACCTAGATGAAGAGGAGCGCCTCCGACCATCTCCTAGAGTCCCAAACTTTGCTGTATCTTTGCCTGGGATGAAAACGTTTGCCTGACTGAGGAGCTCCTCATCCACGTCATCGTCATCATCAAAGACAATGGCTTCCCCTGATGTCCCCCCACCTCCCTCCAAAGCATACATGCTAGCAGGATCTAGGTCAACGGAGACCAGCTCGCGCGGCCTTGGCCCCGATCTGAATAAGATGGAGTGTATTAGAGAGAAAAACAGGATAAAAGGAAGATAGAGAAAGGGGTAAATAGTAAACAAGAAATGGTGAGGGAAAGAGAGCCAGAAAAAAAAAGCTGTCTGTTAGGAAAAGGCAAAAAAAAAACAAGACAAAGTTGGTTAGAGAAAGCAGGATGAAAATAGAGAAAACAAGGAGTGATATCAGAAGGGAAAGAAAAAAAAACGAAAAGTGAGAAAAAGGTAGGAATTGGATTTGGAGGGAAAAAGGTCTAAGGGAGGGAGAGAGAGAGAGAAAGAGAGAGAGAGAGAGAGAGAGAGAGAGAGAGAGAGAGAGAAGGGGTGGGGAGGGGAGAATGATATGGAGGAAACAAAAAATGATAAAAAAAGGATAAAGTAGAAAAGATAAGAAACACAGGATGAGAAGTGTGGGAGATAGGGAGCGGGAAAAAGGTATAGAGAGGGAGAGGCAGTAAAAGAGAGGTGTGTGTGGCAGGGGGGGATTGACAGAGTGCAGAAGAACAAATAATAAGAGAAAGAGAGAGAGATGAAGACGTAAGTGAAGTGCCTTTCCTAGTGTTTAAAAAAATTGCATTAAAAATTTGCTTTTATGTGTGCTTATAAATAAACCAATAATAAAATTACATCCAAAGAACAAATCAAATATTAAATAGTAAAGGGCTTCACTGCAATAAAAAGATCGGTGCAAAATAGATTATATCTACATGTAATAATGTTAGAGCAACAATTATTTGAAAAAAAAAAAAAATCTTTCCTAGTATTAACATGTACTATGAATCAACTTTAAATTCAGCACCATCACCAATATCACCATTTTAATGACCTTCACCAATTTAAATATTAAGTCCGAGCTTAGAAGAGATCATTATTTCACTGCATTCTGAATAAATTTGGTGCAAATTGAAATGAGTTATTTGACAGAGGCAAAAAGATAAATGTGATGCAATTTTTTACACAGAATTTTCCAAACAAACTGCTAAAACTATAGAATATATATAATAAATTTTTTTTTTTTTAATCATCAATTTCTGTTTTATATGCATTTTTTTCCAACAATATTGATGAGCTAGTTGTGTAATGTCCTTAGAAAAGATTCTCCCAACTCAAGCTATTGCTACACACTTATCTTAATTCAGAATAATTTGGTCTCTAGACATTTGCCTTGGTTAGATTCTTCATTAACATTGGGCACATTCAATCTCATGGCTTTTAAAAAAGGCAGAACAATTTTTTTATGTAAAGGGCAAACGCAAAGGCTTACTTCTAGAATAACTCCTGCTTTCCTATGATCTAATATTTCTATATTACTTTCTTTTAATTCCTACTCGGCAGTGGCCGAGACAAAGAATGGTTGATGGCTTCTCAGGTTTGGATAGGACTGTACTTCTCTCTTTGCTATCCTTGGCTGATGGAGTCTGTGAGCAAGAGAAGCAGAAGAAGAGCAGCTTACCTTCCCCCTGGAAAGTAGTTGGAAAGTACCGAGCCCTGCTTGACGAGTTCTGGCCTTGATTTCGCAGGTTCTGACTGCTGCTGCTGCTGCTGTTCGCCCTCCTTCCCTTTCCCATCGACTTGCTCAACCTGTTTTCATTGGTGGTGGGTGATGGCCAAAACAGCAGTTAGATGATCAACTTTTTTTGTGGTATACATTTAATTTACAATTGATGTAGACCTACAAAGTAGTTTCTTGAGTTAAAGTTTGTTACCTTTTTATATGACTTTGATAAGACTGTTTCTGGGAGTATATTTTGTATTATTTGAGGCAAAAATCAAAAGACAGCTAAGAAAAAATCACATTATATCAAAGTCTGTTTATAAATATAGCATAAAATGTATAATGACATTTCCAGATTAGACACATGTCATTAACTTCTCTTTCTACAAAATTTTATCGTGTTTATTTCATACAATTCCGCAAGATGAATAGCTTGAAGCTAATTATTCCAAATAGAGAAATATTTTTTAAAATGACTTTAAAAAAGGAAGGAGACTAAAACATTATTTTTTGTGACACATCCCCTTTCTTGCTCTGATATCAAGACTAAAACAAGAATCATAATTCGGTTGCAAAAAAGCTACAAAACACTATGGCGGCCCCCTTTGGTTTCTTTTTCCTTAGAGTACTCTTTTCAAATTCATTCAGTGTTCATGAATGAAAAATTAAATGTCACAATAAACATGTAAACAATAACATTAACAATACATTAAGGAATCTTCGTTTCAAAATTTGTTTTCTGTATAACACCAACATTTTTTGTCAAAATAAATTTACCTTTTTGTCCTTTCAATTTTATCCAAATATGAAAGTACTTTAACTTTTTCAAGGGTTTTAGATTGCTTTGCAACAGTTTCTCATCAAATTTAATTCCTTTTCCCACCCCTACCCCTCTGACGCTCCCTCTCTCTCTCTCTTCAGAACAAATATCTCAATGTAAGACGTCTTTTTAGACAGTAAATTAAAGTATAAATGGCACAGTTTCTTAATAAATAAAAAATGGTTTTTCAAGGAAATTGACGCCAAATTCTCCTGTCAATACTTTGCACAAATGATAAGGGGAAATAATATGCAAAATAAAATGTATTTTTTTTTACAAAATAAAGCCAGCATTACCAAGTAAAAATTGTATGGACTCTTCACACCAATGAGCTTACATATAAATAATCATTATGACTGGAAAAAAAAAAAGCTTCAAGGCTTAATGACATTGGCTATATGTGGCAAAATTTTGAAAAATAAGAAGATCCTTGCCCATTTTCAAATTTCATTTAATTAATTCTTTTCCTTATAATTTAATTAAGGGAATAGATTAAAATTTACTTCTTTAGACATAATAAAAATATTACACCAGAGCTCACCTGAAATAAATTTCTATCAGATACATTATCACATGTAGAATAACTTTTATGAAGTGCATCTGGTTTTTTTTTTTAATGCTATGACAACAAAGCCAGGCAACTGAAGAATTGTAAGATGTCCTATAATGCATTCCACTTAGCTCCCTTAAACCAAAGAGGCATCTTTAATGAGAAGTAGCACAGCCATTATTCTCTAATACTGAATGGTACTTCCTACACAAAGAACTTACGAATCTTTAAATATTCTGTAACACTGATGAATAATTGCTTTTTGTATATTTATAAAATCTATCTAGCTTTGTGTCAATGAATAAGGATATTTTCAACTATGGCATTAGTTTCTTTATTCACTTACTTCAGCACTGACAGCATGTTCGCACATTATTTTGAAATTGGGGTTATACAATGTACTCGCATAGTTTTTACCATTTTTACCTCTTACCACCTGCTGTTGTCATGTGCTCTTTCTAAATAAAAAGCAACAGAGACTAGGTAGTGGGAATTTAGAATTTGTGTAAAGCTGGCCTTCATTAGTGCATTCACTATAACGACTATAGCACCGTTTCTATTTTGGTACTGACTATTTAGGTAGATTTCCTAAAATTAATAACTATTTTCCAAAGTGATGCATTAATCTAATGAAAGCCGATCAAAACATTCCACCCCAAAAAAGCTGGCCTTTTCACTTTTCATAAATATTAGATAACGTTTTTCAATGTCAAAATTTAAATTTCTGTGTCCCTTTGTGCTTGTATCATAAGAATTTGTTTAAATTGCCATTTACAAAACAAACTCTTTCATTCTTTTCTCTGCAGTGTATTTTGTATTTACACTAGAGTAATTTATCTATAAATGATGCAGCTGGCTTTCTTTTCATGGCTCTGTAATTTTTTCTGAACTTGAAATAATTTGTTAATTTGTTATTTTCTATAAAACATTTTAGGGAGAAGCTGAGAGGCAAAAATAATTGTTCACAAATTGTGCAGGTTGAGATGGATCTCTTTCTC
>BLXT01001599.1:319664-329752 GCA_019648995.1 Plakobranchus ocellatus
AAAAGGAAACTGAGAAAAACGCGTTTAAAATTGAAGAATATAAAATAAGGGAAATTAATGACAAAAAGGTCATCAAGATAATAGAAAAAACAAGTTTTCTCGACTCACTCTTCATGCAGGGCAGAAAGTTAAACGTTTCCAGGCTCATAACTGCTGCTATCCCATTGTTTTGAGGTTTCTTGAGCCATTTTTCTGCGCTTTTTGATGGTGTCAGCTGTTCGAATATAGGCTCGTTTCACTCGGCGTTTGTCTTTTGATTGCACCCAGTGTTCATTATAAGGTGAAATACTCAATCCTAGTTTTTGAAAGATTGAAAGCCTTCTTCTTTCACTATCATTAAAAACTATAGTTGCATCATCAACAGCTATTTCAAGGTGTTTCTTTGATACAAAGACGGTGTTAGGGCAGCGCGTCCAGATTAAATTATGGAAAGACTCGTTTGTATTTTGAGTTCCATTTTTGGAGTAGCTCATGTGAGGAGAGAGCTTCGAATACAGGCCGAATCTCATCAAGAATAAAAGATTGTAAGCGATTTTCATCAGGATCCCCTGTTCCTGTTTTGTAGGGACACCAGCAGCCGTGGTCTGCGTGCTCCTCATTGCGATGTTTGAAAATGGCCCATGTGTCTTTTTTTCCTTTTCTCAACATTTTGTGAATTGTTTCTTATTGCAGCTCCATAATGGCCCTGGTTGCGAAGGGTAGCTTTTTGTGTAAGTTTCCCTGCTCCACCTATACTTTTGTATTTCTTCCCTTTCTCTTGAAATGTTGTATTTTTTCAATTGTGACACTTTTATCCATAAGCCTTTTACCCATGCTTTTTTTAAACGTGTCCGCAGCATTCCAGCTTATAAATTTCATGGCCAGGATATACATTTGCGTTAGCAACTGATGAATAACATTTACTGTCCCCATCTTCCAAATAACTTGTATATCTCAAACATCTTTCTTTTTCTGACCTGCGGAAAATCCTTTCAACCCCTGTGGCCTCCATTCCACCAGCCGTTCCATTATAATTTTTCTGACATTCTTTCTTATGATCCTCTGACCACTTTTCAAACTCTGTCTCTGCCTTTGACAATTTTTTCTTCATTAGGCTACAGCTGTGATAAAAATTGGACAAAACTTATGTATCAACTACTTTTGAAGCCATTCTTTGACCTATCACCGTCAAAACTGTCGCAACACCATTTTTATTAGCAAAACCCCGTCTTTGCCACGTACTGTCACAAGACACTGTTGCAGTGAATATATTCTCTGTATCATTATCTAAAGCTATGCTTCTCACTTCTTTTCCTCTATCTTCTTTTGCAGCATTATTCATGCTTTCCAAAGCTGTGCACTTAGTTGCTGCAAGAATTTTATCTATATGGCTTGACCAAGTATTCCGTGACTGCGGCGATGGTAAATTCAGGCTGGCACATAGTTTTTCTCCGTCCTCATAATTTTTTTTCCTATGGTCATCATAGCCATAACAAACATTCTGTTCACCACAAAACTACCTCTTGAAACATTAGACGTTTTGAAACTGGACTTTTTCTGTTGATGATACATCAGAACAGTTTAGATCTTGACATACTAGTGAAAGCTCTGTTGCAAGGCCACATCTTTTTTTTTTTCTACAAATTTAAGAGTGTGGTTCCCACAAGTTGGGCAAGGAAGAGATGAATTTATTTATAAGAGTCCTCCAACAAAGAAATGTCTATGAGCCTAAAACTTTCACATTTAGAGTTGGAATTTGTAGATCTAAGTCTAGATTCAGTTGATAGTGGAGGCTGACAGTTGTTTAGCTTTGAGCGTAAAGCCTATTTTGGGAATGTAGAAGTAGATCTAAATATATAGATCTAGAGGAAGCTCCACTCTCAACCTCAGATTCATTTGATCTAGAATCTACAGTCTGGCACCTCAACGGCTTTGTTTGTAGATCTATTTCCAGTAAAAATTCTCTTTTTCGTTATGTACATTTTCTTTTGTTCGCCCATAATTTAGATCTAGACCTAAACACAGATATGAATTCCAAGAGGAATTTGAAGTTAGAACTGAACGACCGCATTGGATTGTTGTGGAAGGGAAGTTGGTAAAAGTTGTTTCTATGAAAAGGAAGTGATTGAGTAGTGTATAAGGTGCGCTTTTTGGTACTGATTATTATGGTCCAAACAGTTTGTTCCCAGGGTGAATATGAACAAAGATATGTATGATTGAAATTGATAGGCGTACGAAAAAAAACCACAAGAGTTTTAGCTGAGGACAGGTCAGAAAAAAATGTGAAAATAAAAATTTTAGCTGTGTTGAACAAAAAAAAACACTTTAGAATACATAAAAAGCAAAAATTAATGTACCAGAAGCAATAAAAATGTAAAAAAGTCATTTTTAAAGGTTTTTCACTAAATTTGAGGGGTTCAGGCTTCCCAGGAAGCTGGACTCTAGGACCAATTTTAAAGCTTCAAATAAGTCTACGATTTGAGGCAGCTTTCCTCTCTCGTGCTCTGCGTCTGCTTAAACCTATGATCTATCTTAGTTTCACTTATTTCAGTTTCAATTCACCGTGTTAGACATGAAATTGAATCTTAAGACTTTTTAAAGAACTTTCATAGCAAAAATGAACTTTAAAAATTTGTTTCTTCTCCTTTGTCTCTTCGCTCTATCAATGTTCATCCAGGCCCGGCCACCTTATAGAAACAACTTGAGCGGTGCATTTTTTAATTCCATGGTTCGATTTACTTACTGCTTTGGTAATCTCTTGTTGGGAATCCCTACCCTCGTGTTTGGTGGGGAATAGATGTTGAAATGAGAGTAGAAATTCATAGTGTGATAGAACATGCTTCTTAAAACCGCATTATCCTATCCCAACTTCCTTTCCCCCATCACCGAAACACTCCGCCTTCATTGGCCTAGATCTGCTTGAGAAGGCTTTTTTTCTGTCTTCAATTATGTACATATATTCCTTTTTTGTCTAATCCTAATCAGCATTTACTAACATTTCCTTTTACTGTTCTCCTTCTTTTAGTCCTGTATAATAACTGCCTTGTCATTTTCACATTCTCAACTTCTTTTATGTTACTTCAAATAACATTTTTCCCGCACATCAGTAACAGACAATCTCAACTTTTTTTTCCTTGAACTCTCTTTAACCTCTTGTTCTCTCCTCGTTATCTTCTACGTCTTTCTTCTGATCTTACAGTTATCTTTATGACGTCCATTGGATTGCGGAAATGGGAAGAAAATGAGAAAAATATTAGATGTAATTTACAGAACGAAAGGCCATTTATAGCAGCTATTTTGTCTGATATGGTTTGAGGAGTGAAGAATAGGACCTTGCAGTAACAAGATAGACAGACGGTGGGAGAGTGTGGAGGTCTTGCATTTACCCCAGAATTCACTTAATGAATGGCAGATAAGGAGTAATGGAGAAACCGGTTCATTAGTTATACAAAATAATGCTTGTTGGTTGAAATATCTCGATGTAATGAGAGTTAATCATGTGAAGATTTATCGCGATGTTGTAAGAGATCATTATATCAAGGTGAGCTGTTAGTCGGTCAAACAAAATGCTTCAAATACTTCTTGGCTTAGGAGTGACTAGAGCCAAGAGCATTTCTTTGCTTTAAAGGCGTATTCGCCTGAATTAGGTTTTCAGTTCGTCTTACTTCTAGATGATCTAATCGTCTTGCGAGTTGATACAAAACAACTCCCTACTATTAATATGACAACCTCTGGGCGCAGTATTTGGTGATTTCCACGCTGTTTGGGTAGTTTTGTCACAAGTCAGATTTGAAAATTTACGAACTTGATTCCCAGCAGAAGCTTCCAGGTGAGGCGTTAAGCGAATTTACACTTCAGATAAACAGTGTGTCAGGAAAGAAAAGGTCGTGCAGTTTGTTCTCTCTTCCTTTCTCCTACAGGTCTCACTATAGCCCATTCTCCATTCTCATCTTCCTCATCATCTCCTTCCTTTGTGTCATTGCATTGGTGAGATAATTTATAAGACTCACAAAATCCAAATGAGACAAAGCAGCTAAAAACCAAGTTTACAAGCACTACTGATTTAAAAAATGAACTCTTTAAAAAAATGGCATCAGGTTGTTAAAACAGGCATGTCATAAAGGCATTGAACATCTGTCTTAGGAAGGGTCGAGGGGTTTAGGGCAGAAATTGCCAACTCTTGGTATGTATTCAGAACTCTTGGGCAACAGGCAAGAAGCTGAACGGTGTAAATTCTCTCAGTTTATCTAAAGATTGGGTGTAAAGAATTGCGCAATCGCCGATGTCTGTCATACAACTGGCACTTGCAGGCCGGAGAACCTCAATGAGTTCTCGCTCGCTATCGACGTCCATAAAGATTGAGATCCTTAAGAACTTAAAAAAAAAAAAAAAACAATTGAACGCAATGTAACCGTAACGCTCTAAAAGACCTACGTTCTCCCCACCGAACGATATGTCATTTCCTCTCTGTGTTTGCCTGTTTGTGCCTCCAGGCTTACAGACAAGGTCTAGTCTGGCCTCGCCATGTGTGGATCATTACCGAACTCAACCCCTCCTGGTGGCAAACGGGAGGGCGGCTCACCAACTGCACAAATGCTGAAATAAAGGTGAGATAACCACGCAAGCATGCTCAATTTGTATAGGAAATGATGGTAACATGAAAATTATTATGGATTGATGTTCCTGTACTTTATAATATTATGAACAACAAAAACAGTCATTGGGTTTATTCTTGATTTATCTCTTGATTAAAAGGCCTAAACGTTTTAATGTCATGTGTGTGGGGGAAAGGCTATGATCGTGACATTGATAGACAAGACGTATATCGTCTCCAGTAATGTATTGATTATTTGATTGGTTGATGGATTGGTTCAGTGATTGATTAATTGGCAGATTGAGAGAGGCTTTAAAGATCTACAAGTTGCTGATTTAGTGGTGGTTCTTTTCATTTAGTCGATCTAATGTTTACCAAAGCCTAAACTCTGTGTGAAAAATGATTGAAAGGAACATGAAAATGTGAGGAGTTCTTTTTTTTCTTTTTATTTCTCTGTGTGTGTGTGTGTGTGTGTGTTTTGCTGGAAGGTAAAACTAATGTAAGGCATACGGATGTTAATTGAGTGGACAGTTTGCTTATGCAACCAAGAAATATATACATCAGGCAGAGTGCAATTTTGCCTTTGATTGCCTTACATAACAAAAATGGCGAGTATCAAATAACAAATCATTTGATGCATTTTAAGTAACATAGAAATACATTTTTTTTTTAACTTTATGACAATTAATTTTTTTTTTTTTTGTCTCATGTCATTATTTGTACATATTGAAATAGATCAAGAAGAAAAAGAATCTGCCTCGATCACAATGGCGATTATGAGGGTAGATTTTCGCAGGTTAAAATAAAAATTCGCAGCGACGCTGAACTTAAGGTGTTTTTATACGTTTTTACTTTGTAAAAACTTTCCACATCCATAAGTATACATTATAACACTAAAAATCCTTCTTGATGCACATTTAGGAAAAAAAAACAACGCCATTCAATTCTAGACCTCTCTTTTATCTATTCCTTGTGGGGTGTTAATTATTTTTTTCACTTTATTAATTTCAGGAGAGCATCAAATACCACATAGCGTTGCGAACTTTAACAAGTACGACAGATGGAGCTTTTAACCTAGTAAGATATTTGTACCAATGTTTCCTAATAGGTAAATAAGAATATTTATGTTTTTTATACAAGAGAAAGAGACCGTGAATCTAATTGCAGAAGGTCACCTTAAGTCTTTCTACCTTTTAACTGTTTTGCCATTTCACTTCTGCATGTTAAGTTCTCTTATTTATTCCATCATAAATTTCTTGGTCCACAAAGTCGACTTTGGTCTAATTATAACATGAAATGAAAGGAAAAAAGGACGTAATTTTTGGCATATATAAGAGGCACTGAATATACATAAGTATTGTAAGCTTAACTTCCTTGTGCATCTGAAGAAAGGAAGCTGTTGATTCAAGGCTAGATCTAGAGTTCATAGACTCTAGCACACTGTAATCAGTCATTGGATCTCTTACTTATTTGTCGAAGTTATCACCTTCTTTTTTTTTCTAGCATATTTAGTTCTCATCATTTCTTATTAAATTGCCAACAGAGACGCTTTTGATTTACAATTCTAGGTCTCATATGGAAAAAATGCGCCAGTTATTATCCACTGGCGGATGAAAATGTTTCTGAAAAGCATAGTTGGTAAGATTCGATATCTAGATATATCTTTGTTTAAAAAAAAAAAACTTTCTTCGTGAACATAGACTTAGGTCCTTATGTGTAGAAGTTGATACTGTATGCCAGAAATTTAATTCAATATTAAGTGCAAGTGAGAGTGGGACTTTCGTGAAGTCTGTGGTAGAAAACTGTTAATAATGGCATTCGGCAAAAAATAAAGACCTTCGCGCTGAGCATTAACATGACATTATTATACTTAACACTCATGCTTCCCTCACAAAGCAAGGCAGTAGCTTCCAGTGCATTCTTTGTCACTGTAGTAACATACTGTATTATAACATTCTACAATATTACAAGGGCGACTGGGACTGCTTGGCATCAGGGTCATACCACGCAGTTTCATCGCATTAGCTTTGAATCACGCTAAGGCAGAAAAGTTTGAAGATTAAATTGTTATTGAAGACTTACAACATGATTTAATTAGGCTTATTAGTTCATTTTTATTAGTTTTATTGTCAACGCTAACCTTGGCAGTCTAAGATTCTACAATATCTCAGGAATTAATTATGACCAACTCCTTGAGGTATTCATGGCACAGTGGCTAGTGAAACTACCCTAAAATCTGCAGGGACATCTCTGTGGTGGGTCTGGGTTCGAGCACGACATTTACACCCTGGACTTAAGGGCAGCTAAATCGCCTTGAAGTTGACAAATATATCTACAAGAAACAAAGCAAACATTAACACCTAAATAAAAGGCTAACAGCGATGATGGATGACCTGTTTGAGTAATGTGTTATTTTAGATCTATCTTCCTCACACTGAAAAGGTTGGTGGTTCATCCTAGCAAAATTGCGGTGTTTTTAGTACGAATACGCAAATTTCGAGTCTGTTTCGCTATAACTTGGAAGGAGAACTTGATCTGATATGGTTTGCAGGGGTTATTTATGACCTGAGGAAAGCTGTTGCAGGTATGATGAGGCAGTCAACGCAGGCAGGCGAACTTTTGAGATGGCACAAAATATAGTTTAATCGATCAAGTGCTTTTCGCATTGCTCCTCGGCAGACATACTATTTCCGAGATGCTACTTGTTTTGGCATGTTTTGTAAAGATGAGAAGGAGATTTTTACCTGAGCGCCGTTTTCCCGTTTATCTCACAGTCTTGATAATAAATCTGCAAACAGTAGCCTTCTCTAATAAAAAACGAGTCAAACTAAGTTAAGAAATGCGACACACTTGCCATAATAAAGAAGTTGAAAACGTTTCTATGTTTTGCCCTGAGTATTCTCAAACTAAAACATTCACAAAACAAATTCCTTGAAACATGGCTGTACACAAGAAGTAGGGCGTGGTCGTGGTTGGTGGGATTACATTGATTTCGTCTTTTTTTTTTTCCTTTTGATTCAAATAAAGCTCATAACAAAGAAATAAATCCATTTGACCTTTAATCTTTGCAGACATCGGATCGGTATGCCGAACTGATTGGAGCATCCAATTGTGAATACTGTAATTACGCTTTTGACGCTGTCATGGCTGCCGGTATCGTCTTGCACAGAGTACATGAGAGTGGCCTGCCCTTGGAAAATTTTTCGTACACCAACAAAACGTACGCACTGGCTTTTGCTGAAAAGCTCCGAAATCTTTCGATGGACGGAATTTCGGTGGGTTTGGAAATTTGCATGTACATGAATTATTTTTCTTTTTTTTTTTTTTTAATATCAATGTTATATTATTTTTACATCCCTGCGTGACTAAACCTCCTAAATATGTACTCACTTTAGGATGACTGAAACATTCGATACTTAAGTTTGTTATTTGTTGAATATTATTTTCTTTTTTTTTTTTTAAACAAAAAAGTTCGTGTTGAAATATGTTTTTATTCAACATCGACTTTCTCCAGGGTCCCGTTGGATTCGATAACTTAGGGAACCGAATAGGACAGTGCCTAGTCCTTCAAGCACAAGGTAAGGAAACTACTAGAAGCTTTGAGCAACATGCGTAGTTTACAAGACTGTCTGAGAAGTTCTAGGGTTAAATGCACAATATTGTATAAGGAAACGTCAAGCCACCTTTCTGGGCCACGTGATGAGAAGAGGAAAACTGGAACATTTGGTAACAACAGGAAAGTTTGAAGGAAAAAGAAGCAGAGGAAGACAAAGGGAGAAGATAATGGATGGACTGGCCACATGGCTTGGACCAGGAAAAGTGTCAGATACACTGGCCGCCGTCAAAGATAGGGATTTGTGGAGGGACATGATCGCCAACGCTTACAAGCAAGGCACTTGATGATGATGATTGTACACACTGTTCAAGGGCACACAGGTTTTTTATCATAATCTTTCAAATGTGTTACAAAAATGACTGCCTTACGGAGAAAAGTGTTTCAAAACATTAGTTCTACTCATGAAGGGGGGCGCCGGTGGTACAGTGGCTAGAGAGTCCGCCCTGAGATCAGCAGGGACCCTTCTGTCGCGGGCTCGAGCCCCGCCACCGGTGCCCTGGCCTGACGGAGGGCCTGAAAGCCTGAGATCACCTTGTTGTGGATTGGCTATATGCTAAAAAAAAAAAATAATAAGCCCATGAAGGACAATAAAATCATAAATAAAGCAATACAATATTGATTAATAGTACAGTGATATATGGAGTATATATGGGGGCAGTCTGAGGTATATCACCATATAGAGAGGTGTGAAGCCTTAGAAGGTTATTCTGAGCAGAGAAAATATTCCTTGAAAACTAATTACCTTTACTTGCCAATAGACACAGACGCCGGGGAAGCTGCAATAGTGTAATGATTACAATTATCTCACAACTGAACATCGTGAACAAAATAGATATAGATCTCATTATTTTTAACCCACTGAATGTTGCCTCAAAAACATAAGGTTGTAAAGATGCTTTATTGATGGCAGTTAAGGAAACTCATGACAACTGAGTAGGAATAGCACTTATGTTGAGAGGCACAATGTTGATGTTAATGTAAGGATTAGCTTCAGTGTAGATGCATCCATCTCCATACTCTTAAAATAATACACAATAATACATAAATTAATTTGAAAAGAAAGATGTGAGAGCTTTTTTTTTTTTTTTGTTTACTGTGCCTACTGCATCGCTGTTTACTGAATCTCATTATCTCATTCACCATCTCCTATACCAGGAGATTTCCTCCTTTGTCTCTGCGTAAAAATCGAAAGAGACTTAAGAGACGTTAGAATATAATATATGATACTTAAACCATGTTTCCTGGTTTTTATCATGTAAATTAATTCCATTCGAAAGTGTATGATCATAGGCCTCTTGGTTTTTCGGTGGCAAAAGTTGGAGTCCGCGACAGTAAAGCACCTGTATTTTTTAGGGCGTGCTGGCCTTTCAGTTACCACCAACGCCACTTTATTAATTCGCTTTATATATCTTTTTTCTGTTTCGGATTCATATTTTGGTGTTTTTTTAAAAGCATTGATATTAAATTTTTGTTCAAACCTTCTGAATGGTAGGTGATGCTACGGTGCAAGTTGGCCTGTACGATACCCGTTCACAGACTCTCTCAACAGATGGCTACGCCCAAATCAAATGGCACAGTAAGGGCAATAAATTGTTTATTTAATTGAGTAAGAGCAAGTTGAAAGGCATTTAAACATACATTATAATAAGATCCATCAAAATTTCTTTGATTTTTTTTCCATAGGTTGAATAAGAGCAAGATTTGGGGCAATTAAGCTTTATACCTGTCCAATAAAAATTATCTTTAAAAATTTGTTTGTAGTTTTTTCTTTCCGTTTTATATTTCGTGATTTAGTGTGCAACAATTCAAAAAGATTTTCCATAAAACTTTGATGTGTGGTAATGGCTTGACCTCTTCATATTATAATCGTTCCCCCCCCCCCCCCCCTTTTTTTTTTTT
>BLXT01001599.1:364749-375512 GCA_019648995.1 Plakobranchus ocellatus
AAACCTAAAGATTTTTACAAATTCTTCTACATTTCACCATAAAGATCTATATCTTGATCTAGATCTATTCTAAGTGCATCTATTCTTTGAGCCTATCTATCACAAAAATGAAATTATGACTAACACAGGTCTGCAGGTTTAATATAAATCAAAACCTAGATCTAGAATTAGGATCAAGACTACCCACATTATCACTATTGAAAGATTTAATAGATCTTGATGTTCAAAAGATAACTATCGCGATCTAGACCTAATGCGCGGTTCTAGAAATTATACTTCATCGAAAAAAAGCACAAAGTATCGAGTTCAGCTAAACTCTAGACTATTCACAGAGAAAATTATATTGATCTAGACATCTAGCTCTCCTTCAGTTATGTTGTAATCGTTGATAACACTTCCCAAGCATGTGGATGCAATTCATATAAATAATTAACAGTAATGAAAAACCAAAGCACTTATAGCAATGCTACTTTCGCATCGATGATCGGGGAAAAACTGAAAGGAAGAACTATAAACAGAAAGGAGACTGGTGCATGATGCTTTATTTTTATTTTTAAAAGTTTATATCGATAAAAAGAGAGCACCATAGTGAAGCAGTATCAGTATTAGGTATATCGATATAAATACTGAACGCCCGGAAAACGAAAACGGAAACTAAAAGAAAAGTACCTTTATTTGCGTAAGAGCAGTATAAATGAGAAAAGCAAAAATCGCGATTAATTTTTGTCCCGAAACAAAGCTGAATTCCGGTACATTTCTATCAAATGCGGGACTGCGGGACTGACACTCATTTTCTGCGATTGTCCCGCAATTTGCGGGACGGTTGGCAGGTCTGTGGATGGATGAGGTAAAAGGATTATGGACCTCAGTTTTGTAAGATGCAACCTCACAATATCAGGCTTCATCAAAATTTGTAAAAATTTTATCACAAGGCGGGCCATTTATATCTTCTTTTATTAGACAGAACTATTTGATATCTATGATGTTAATGCTTCAAAGTATATGTAGAAACTGCTACGGACAAGCACGAGGCTGGATTTGGCAGACAGGTAACCAAGGCATGTCATTTGAACTAAGCTGTGTGAACACTATCACATAATGCTGCCTTCATCTGACAAGACCCAAAATTTGCCAAACAGGCAGACCCTGGTGCCCACTGGGCTTAATTTCATATGCTCCACTCTACAGTACTTACCTTATACTGGTCCAATAGATGCAATGCCGGTAATTTTAAAAAGGTTTATATTAATGTTCTGTATGCTTAAAAAATACACGAAATACGCTTCTTCTTCTTTGGGTACCTTGTCTGGGATAGTCATCGGCAATCATTTCCTTTACTCAAACCTATTCTCAGTTAACTTGATAAAGTTGTTGTTGCTACCCTTGTCTGTTGCCCATGACTTAAGACTTTCATAAAAGTTATTTTTTGTCTACCTCTACTGCGTTTACCTTCAATCTCTCCAGTGATTGCTAAGTATTCTAAACCCTTGTGTCGCCAAACATGACCTGAAAACTGTAGCAGCCTGTCTAATGGTTTAAATTAGTGATCATTCAAGATTAGTCTCTGTCAGTACGCTTATTGTTTCAATTGAGTGCAAACTGGGAAACAATTTCAAAATATTGAAATAAACTAAAGATGGGCCCATCCATCTATGACGCCTGACAAATTCGGCTAAATGCGTATCAATATCTTTCATGCTTTGTTTTTTTCCCCGCACACAAAGGTTCATTTTGTAACAATGTTGCTAGAGTTAAATCAACAACAGAATTAGCATGAATGCTTGTCGAAAGCTTACTTGTACAGAGGCCACTGCTACTCCGGTGACGCCCATGATGTACATGTGCCTGGTGAGCCAGTAGTCCATTTCATCTATACAACCCTGAAAAAGTTAAACACACTCATTATAAACTTCAGAGACTCCATTAGCAGACATTCAATTTTGTAAGCTTTTTTTATTATTATTGCGACAACTACAATAAGCTTTTCTTTTGTACATTACTTTAAGGCCAAATGTGCAAGCACTAAGGATAACAGTACAAATATGAAACAAGAAATTAAGGTGGATGTAAAACAAAAAAGGTCAGCTTTTAGTTGAGTATCAATTAACAATAAATGACACCTAGCATGTACTGTTATTTTCAACAAAAGTTTTAAGCGATTTGGAATTTCATCATCTAATAAAATAAAATTAAAAAAAAAATTATTTTGTGCTTTAATAGCTTTTGGTATATTCTCATTAAAATATCCTATTGCCATAGCTCTCCTTTTTACCAGTATCTTCGAAAAGAGATGGAAAAAAAAATGTCATATAGACAAACCATTTAACTCATCTTTAAGAATCTTTGTTTATATATATAACAATGATAGGGGAATAAACTGTGGCAGTTTTTTTGTTCTTGTTGAAAATGGAAAAAAACAGTCTGTTTATAGTGCATGTATGTAAGTTTGTGTGAGTCTATGTTGTATGTATGGCTGTCACAATCAGCAACCATAAACGTATTTATGTTACATGTTAAAGATATTTTCACTTTCTCAAACTTTGCCAGTCACCCTGAGCCAAAGCGGACAAGAGAGTTGTCCCCAACTGCCAAACCCAAACCTTCAAAATTATCAGACAAATGGTCTATCTATTACATAACATACCCTTTTGTGCCACAAGTGCAGGTTTCCTTCAACTCCACACCCTGGTGTAGGAGACTTACAGCAGGACTCTGGTACCTGCCTCTGGCCTGGCCAAGCACGGACATCATACCAGTCTGTGTAGTTGTCAGCACCACAGCATTTGAGCTTGAATAGAAGGAAATGCAATGGTATTGCTATTGTCCAATCACAGTGCTCTGAGGCATTACACATATCTTGTTTACATTCTACCCCACTACCCCAATCCATTTCATTTAAAAAATTATTTTAACAAGAACATATTCTCTATATAAGTTCCCCTTTGCTACCCTTTTTTAAACCACTGGTATTGTATAACACCTGTTTATTTTAAAAATTTTTAAGCAAAAATCTATCATATGTACTTTTTTCAATTTCCATAAAATTCCAGTTTTTGAGCCTGCACCGTTTCCTGGTTATAGTTTTCTATACACTGAGCAAAAATGAAAACTCAATTGGGGCCATATTTCTAGGTCCAAAAAGTATAAGCAACACAAATTTTTTGTTAATAGTTTATTAAATAGAAAAAAATGTAGAAGCTTGTAATTTTTTTTCTTTATTTGCCCCTTAAAAGATTGTCAACAATGAATAAAAATATCAAAGAATCCCATCTTTAGGAAATGGCAATGACCCACAAAGCATAACCTGCACCCAAACCAAAGATAAAAAAACATCACTGGCAGGCCCAGAGACACTCACATCCCTTTGCAGAGAGTCTAACTTTGTTGACCAGCCCTCTGCATCCGGATCATAGTGCGTTGAATTGAGAATCTGGGCATTGAGCTGCACCACGGTGAGATAATCATGGCGAATGCCTCCAGTCAACTCACTACGTACAATCTCTCTGACCTTTGAATATGAATAGTAAGGGACCATGACATAAACGTTTTAGAGGCACATTGTATGGTTTGATTTTCAATTCATAAGCATTAGCCTCAGGCCATTGATTGGAACTCAAAAATAAACCAAAGATATTTAATTTTTTTTTAGGCCAAATATAATCTTTATTAAAATATAATTGTAAAAAAACACGGTGAGAGACAACTAAATCATAACTGGTCTTCATTAATAACAATAAATCAGAGACAGATCTTCTGCTTCATCTTCTTTTTTTGTTTTTTTTTGGATAAGTTCAAAGCAAACTATGCATAACTCTTAAAGGCAATAATTCTCATAATTAACAATTATTGTAAAATTGAAGGTCTCAGATATTGCCTTGTTACATTCAAGGGACCCTTGACGATCTAACAGTGGCTGTTGCATGCAAATCTTCATTTCATAAGATTGCCAAGATTCCCAAAGTCATGCCAGGTTTGCACTTGTGGAGGCAAACTAATGTGTGTCCTTGCAGACAATTTAACAGCTAGTTATTCTGATGGAAAGTATCTGATTTAAAATCTGATGCAATGTTTAATAGATCTTTTAAAACACAGATCTACACCTGAAGGAAAAAAAAATCATCATGTTTTCATTTTAAATCTGAATTATATCTACAGCTATGTCAAGTTCATGAGAAAACTTGCTTTTGAAAGGAATTAGCAAGAGATGTTGTAAACTCTATGCTTGCAGTGAATGAAACAAAAGAGACAGATGCGTTATTTCAAAAAGAAGAAAGAAAATAATAAATAAAAAAGAAATTAAAAGTTGAAAAGTGCAAAGAAACTAAGAAGAAAATGATCAGGGACAAGAAAAACCTAAATCTTAGTTTATGTATAAAGTTATTACTCATTAAAATTTCGGATTCATTGCATGATAAAATCCCGCTTTAAAAATATTTTTGGAAAAGTGAAAAATGTAAAGCTAAAAAAAAATGCAAAAAAAAACAATATTTAACTTGAGCTTTTGATTTTTATTTTGTCAAAAAAGCTTTCAATGCTCTTACCACTGTCAAAATTTGATTTAGCTGGATAAAAAAAAGTTTTATTTGTTCCAAATTTGTAAAGAAATGCTCCAAAAAAGCCAAACTATGAAACTCTAGCCATTTCAAAAATCTAAGCCACAAGTGAGTTAATCTGTGTTGCATGAAAGACCATCGTTTTCCAAACTTTTTTCCCTAACTGAAACAGTCATTTTCATTCGGGTATAGATAGTCCAGCTTTTTAAATTTGACTTTCACCCTCTCTTTTCAAAAAGAAAAAAACATGGCAAAATATATGCATGGAAAGATAAAAGAAGAGCAGTGATCTGAAGAGAGAAAAAAGAAAACGACAATCAGATAAAGGGAATGTGCAAAAGAGAGATTAAAGTGGAGAGGCAGAGGAGAAGAAAAAAAGGGAAGAGAAAGCAAAAGAGCAGGGAGCTGTAGCAAAAACTAGCTCTAAACAAAGAGTAAAAAGTAGGCAATATTTAGAGCAATAATGAAAATAGGAAACAAACGTAAAAACTGCCACTACACATTTAAGCTTTGACAAATTGGTTTTCAACATTGACAGGCCCTAAAATCCCTCTCTTACAGTTGCACGGTTTACATTGTTAAGTTCGCAAAACTGCAAGCACGAGGGTCGAAAAATAAGTAAATATTATAAAAAAAATAATTTATTCTTGCATTATGAATTTATTTCAACTTACTTTACCCTTGTACACAAATCCTAAAGTGCCAGCAGTGACTTCCAATGCAAACACAAGTAGAACCAACACAAAATACTGAAAAATAAAACAAGTTTTTATACGTGTTACTTGTTAGTCTTTTAGTTTTTTTTTGCCAAAGAAGATTGTTCATAAAGATTTTATTGCTTTTGTTATTATAATTAAAGTTCACAATTACTCTTGTTCTTACTATATATATATATGATATTAAAATAGCATATCAAAATAAAATATCTGCAGCCTGTAGAAACTTTTGCACCATAAAGAAATGACTTGTTTTCATCCTTCTAGTTCAGGATTTTAATATTTTTATGCAGGGTCGACCAAAAAACATGTACATCAGCAATTTTGTGATACTCTTTCAAATCAATGGCTAGCATATCAAACTTCTAAGTGTCTTTTGGCAATTTAGGCATTTTAAAGTTTTGATGTGCCTGCAATCAAAATATTTAATGCATCTTCAGACCCTTTGTTTTTCGGCAGATGACTCAAATAGCAGATTTACAAGATGGGTGATCAAAATTGATTTTCTCCTCTTTATGAACTATACCACAATTTTCAAAGAGCTATATTGTAATCTATATAGGCCTACATAGTTTAGCTTGCAGTGTAGAAAATTCTCCACCGAAAAAATAAAAAATATATAATTTCCAACAAGAGAATTATTTTAAAAGGTTGCAAAAGATGTCCACACTTTAAAAGTATATCTTAAATTTCTTTCAGTCTCACTTTTTTTCAACCAAAACTTCTGTTTTCTTCAAAAGTTTAAATGAATGCTTTTATGACATCAGATGTGATTATGAATTCCCTAGTAAACTTACAGCAAAAGTTTATCAGGGAGTTCATAATCATTACCGTAAAGACAAAAACATTCAGTTCTTGCTTGCTTACATTTGCTACCTACCCCAATAAGGAGACACTGGTTTTCAAAAAATGCTCCACAACAGCCGAGAAAGCCAACTGCAAGCACCAGAATGCCAGCAATGATGCCCAAGGATGAAGAGCTAAGGAATGAGTAGGTGGGGATCACAGCCACACTGGTGCCCCGAGATGACCACACCCATATGGCCACAGCAAGGACAGCACAACCAAGTAGCTGGCGAACCAGACAATAAAAGAATGAATGTCTCATTAAATAATATGACAAAATAAATTGGCATTGAATATAATGTACAATATTATTTAACACATCTCAGGTGTTTTTTTTTTTTTGTTTGTTTGTTTGTTTGTTTTTTTTGGTACTCAGTTTTTTATTGCGACAGAAACCAATAAAAAGATGATGCCTTTATGTAAAGCTCAATGCATTCTGCCTGGCCTTATTACAATAAATAATCATTTACTAGCTACAGCTGGTCAAGATGGAACACTAAAATACTTAATCAGTAACTGACCTTAGACCAGCAATATAACAGTAGCCACATGCAGCCTCTTGTATCACCATTAAAATAAAAAATTATACTAAAGTTGATGTAAACCGCAGCTTTGTATCAATCACAACAGAAATCATTTAAGTGTATTAGTATGTATGGTGACCTGTATTTTAAGTGGGTGTTACTGAATGAAGAGGTAAGGTCTACAAAAGTGATAGGCTTTGGTATGTGGGATTTCTTTCATTGACTTAAGACTATGAATACTTAATTAAAAAAAAAAATCATAGTCTCCTTTTGTTAAACAATATATACTTTCCTTTTTTAAATAGATGTAGATATCCTTTACAACTTTTGAAGGCTTGTGTATAAAGAGAAATCAACTCACCCATAAAAAAATATTGAAAACAAAAAAGATGTACTTGACAATACTAAAGCTTGTCTTTTCCCTCCCCATATCAACAGAGTTCTGACGCCTGGAAACAAACAAAACACTCCATGTAATTTAAAAATTAATAAAAAGCACATAATGTAGATAATTATGTTTCTATACACAATGATATTTTCAATCTCACGGATTTGAAAACAAAAAACTTTCTTAATTCTACATACCTTTTAAAAGATTGATAATTAAATTCAATCAGGATTGATCATAAAACCTAGGCATAGATGTACTTACTAGATGTAGATATTGGAACTGGCTATTTTTGCCTTAGCCTCAGAAATTTCCTATCTTATCTTTTCTTAATTCCATTGATCTGAAATGCATGCATGCCTCACTGAGTGGTATCAGAACAATCATTCAACATTCATCGACTCAGAGATGTTGAGATTTGGATCACAATCCAGAAAGTTGTAATATCTTATAGCAATCTCTTAATAGCAGGTGGATTGCATACATTGACATCACAAACTGCAAAGTTATATTTTCTCTTGGTGGTAGTCTGGTGACAGGCCCAACAAACTCGAGATCTACCCTCATCAGCCATCGACAAAATGAAGAGATCACAAGCAAAAAATTGTGGAGACATAAAGTAGCACCAGCAACTTAATAACTTGGCCCATCACCTCTTCACTTCGTTGGTACTACTGGTAGCTGATGAAGGTAGATCTAGAAGTCATTAGGCCTGTCCCTGAATTATCCCTTAACTTTCATTAGTACAGAATCATGACTGATCAATTAGTTTCCTTCATGGGAACACACAGATCAAAAATAAAATCAAATATTTTGAGATGAAATCTTGTAGAAGATATATAGAATACCTTGGACGGTTAAAGTTCACCAAATCTTAAGTATTAGAAAAAAATGAGCATGAAAACACATGATCTTTGGAATAAAACAAAGAAGCCAAAGCTCTACTTTGGACATGTAAAACCACACACCCCAATTACAAAACTTTTTATGGAGGGCAGATGTGAAGGCAAAAGAGGTAGAGGAGGGCCTAGAAGATGGTCGAAAGACATGTAGGATGTATGGCTAAGTGTAGGCCCACACTGGAGGCAGCAGTTCACATGTCCAACAATACATGTTTTGAAATACTCTCTTTCTTTGATATGAGTGCACACTAAGTCAGCAACTTGTTGAAGCGTCGGAGCTATCCTTTGTGTTTTACAGCCTGGTCTTATGTCAGTGGCTTTGTTGGATAAGGGAAAGAGGGGTGCCATTACGTGGCCACACATAATTCTACTGACCGCTGCCGCGCGAATCACGAGGCCAGTCTTGTTACGCAAATTATCAGGCTAACTTGTCGGTGGGTAGCGTACAGTAACTGCGACATCAGTCCGTCAAGTTGGCCATGACAAGTCGCGTCGCCTTCAGTGTGGGCCTACGCTAAGAACTAAAGAGACACAAGCTGGAAGACTTCAATAGGCAATGTGGGAGGCAATGTCCAAATGGGATCTACCATAGTGAGATTGGATGATATTTCCATAGCGAAAGATTTCCTCTTATGCCAGGTAGCAATATTCCAACAATTATGACACAATGAAGGCAATTTCCAGCAACTGTTGACAACAATCATCAACAATAACATCTTTTTCACATTTATAACTTTGTCCAATAATAAAGATATCTATTTAAGTTTTTTGAAAAAAAATTGGATCAGCTCCAACCAAATCTTGGATAGTGGTAGCCAAGTTTTAGTAGATCATATTTCTTGTCCCAATCAGCAATTACTAGTGATTTACATGATTAAATCATTAGAGTCGAGGGTAGACTATGATGACAAGTGGGCCAGCAGTTTAGCTTTTAGTTCCATCAAAGGAATTTGTTCATCAAATTTACATTTCTTGTATACACATTCGCAGTGGCTATTGTTACCGTCCTGTAAAGACGATTCTCAATGCTATTTTTACGGGTCTGTAAAGACGATTTTCAAAGCTATTTTTACGGTCCTATCTATATGGTAAAAAAAAAAAAAAAAAAAAAAAAGAGGTATAATCAAGTTTTCATTCAGAGATGCCAATTCCAAGTATGGTAGATTTCTTTTTTTTATTCTTAATTTTACACATACAACAAGTTAGTCACAAAGGGGCACTTGACTCAACATACATGGGTAATATATACAATGCAACATGTATTTCAACGCCATAATCAGTATAACTATTGATGCCAACAGGTACCATTACGACACTGAAAATAACCAACTCAACAAATAAATTTAGGTTTTGAACTTAATAAAATTATATTCCAGACACATAGATCCACAATACAACTGACAAATACTGGACTTTTTGTAAGCCTTATATGAGCGGTAAAGCCATTTTCCTTTAGGCACAGAACCCTTTGCAGTGGCATACTTGATGTGATGCCAGCTGAGGCATCTATCGCAACTTATTGCCTGCATGTGAAGACTTAAACTTTAAACTTTCTCTTCACACACTGCACACCCATTCATGAGATTTCTCTTTCCTCTCAACCAAATCAAGCACCTTGGCCCAGGCCTCCACACTAAAAAGCTGCCCTCCCTCAGTAATGTCAACATCCTGATCTAAGATCTGCATTGATAGGTCACTTTCTGAGGAAGGAATTTAGGAGAGGTCTTGGAGTTCACTTGGATCAGCATGGGCCACAAGCCAGTGCAAAATCATACGCTCTCTTTCCTCTGCAAAATAAAAATCCTTATGTAACTTGAAAGATCCGTTTCCTTTCTTTCTTTTAGGTAATCCTATGACGGTCACCTCTGCTTCCTTTGGCCTACCCCGTTTTGGAGATCTTTTAAGGAGTTTAATGTTATTTAGTTATATTTGAGACGTCGTGGGAGTTTCAATGGCAGATGAATCAGGGATTCAAGGTGCTTCAATATCAGATGACTCAATGGCCTCAGGTGCTTCAATATCAGATAAATCAATGGCCTCAGGTGCTTTAGTATCAGATGAATCAGAGGCCTCCAAGGCTATCTCAAAACAACCTCGCTTACTGTAAACACTTTTAAATCAAAGCACAGTGCCGAGAAACAAAGCGGCACGTTTATGATAATACCCGAAATATTTTAAATCTCAGACTTGTTAGGATTATAGGACGTTGACGAAACTTGCAATAAGACGCTTATTAGACAATGCTTTTGGTGCAATGATTCCCACCAGAACTCTTGTATTTCCTTCAAACTCTTGTCTCTCAGCTTGTCCATTGTGATACTTGATATTTGATACTCTGTGTTTTTTGTTTCTCTTGCTCACTTTCGCTGATCTTTTTTCCATAGCGTCTTCATTACACTGTTTGCTTTTTGTCTCTATATTTCGTAGTATTTTTTTCTTTGACTGTTGCATGGAACTGGAATCCTGTAGCAGTCATCATACCGTATCATAAGCTCTTTGCAACGAGTTAGCATTTTTAAGAGTTTTTTTTTTGTAATTAGAATTATAATTAGTGCACATAACGAATCTATACTCTCATCTTTTTAGCCCAGTGTAAATATTCTTTATAATAACTGAGTTTCATTTCAAAACTGGTAATTGCATTTTTTTTTATTTTGTGCCATTTAATTGAATCTGCTTCTGGGCAGTTACGAAATAAACAGCGACTAAAACTGCTACCTGCAGCGTTTGCGCAAGTATGTTTGTACGTATCCTCAATGGTCGATGACAAATCTAAAACGGCATGTAATTATAAGCATTTATAGATTACCACCTTTGCGGTTTTTTTTTTGGGG
>BLXT01001599.1:433225-443487 GCA_019648995.1 Plakobranchus ocellatus
CCCCCCCCCCCCTCCTCTATCACAAACACTCTCCATACACACACACTCCAATTTACGTAAATCTCCGACGAAAGTACGGTAAGTTATTATATTTCTGAGGTCAGTTTCATATTTTTCTTCTCAATGCCATATCTTCACATAAAAGAATTCCTAGAGTCAAGGATAATTAAAAATAAGTTATTCTTTATTAGAATTTAGCATGCTGGGTCAATAGTTTTACAAGAAGTGGCGGTTCAATATATATATTTTTTTTTTTTACTTTGCTATTATGTTATAAATAAACCTTTTGTTACACATAAGTTGATTTTTTAATAACAAATTTTGTAAATATCGTTTTGAAATACATTTAGACAGTAAACATTTTACTATTTGCAGATTCACAAACATTTACTAAATTTATTTAGGCACACCCTACATGCATAAGAGCATTTAACACTTTTTTTGTAGATCAATAATTGCAATATCAACCGCAGAGAGTCAATGTTGATTGTGAATATACTAGTAACGTAGGAACTATCCCGATTGTCAGGTATCTTTCAACAGACAGAAGGATTGGTAAAGCTCTCCTATCACGACAAGTAAGAAAGAGCCAAAACTAAGGAAACGAAAATGTTCGAAACCTTATAGTTACTGAAAATTATGGGGAAAATCAGATTTATCAATAATGGGTCTACATTTATGAGTAGGAAAAAAGTAGTTCAGCTGTTTAGTCTATAGATCTTTAAAATATATTATTATATAAAAAAAAAAAATTATAAAGTTTTGCATCAGTTGAAATACACCAGACCCGTCTTTGATATTTTTTTGCAACTTAAAGTTATTTTTGAATAATGCTGATAGTTGTTTTTTTTTAACTACAGAAGAGTCATAAGTTCATAAAATATTTGTTCGCTTCAGACAAAAATTGAAGCGGAATAATACATGTGTACCTACGCGCAAAAAAAAAATCGTTTCTGTACACGGATGGTGTGTGTTCTTCGCCCCGTCAAGGCTTTGTTTATTGTTGTATTCCATACTATGACTCACATTACACCTATATATGTGGGTTCTGGGTACACTACATGTAATTCACTTGGGTTAAATTATGGAAATACAACAGAATCCTCTTTAGATAAATCTCTCTTAAAAAAAAAAAAAAATAGATCCGTTGATTTATTTCGAATGAAGTTTGGCAAGGGTATATTTTAACTAAAGTAATCATTTGCAGTTAAAGGTTACCGGACTACAAAATGGATTTATTCTTACACAGTTTTATTTATCAAGATTCCACTAAAAGTATATTTGGTAGACCTACATATACCACATAAGCCTTTCAAATATCATTATTCGCGCCTACATGATGGCTTCACTTTTACTCTGTCAGTTCTTTTATTTAGTAGCGATTTCCCATTTCGCAATTATAATTCTTTACGACTCTGAGACTCGGCTTTGCCCTGGAAATCTAAATAAGATGAACTCGTTAGTATTGTATACATTTAGAAATGACTAAACAGATTGCATATTTTAGTTAAGTGCCCTCTCAGCACCAACATGCCAAGGTATTTTTTGTAGCGCCAAGAAAGAAGTGCTTTTTTTGTGTAAGGGCTTACGTCGCTAATTTAGGCCTTACTCACGATGTCAGTGACATCCATATTGAATGATTATTTGTGGAATTGTTTATATTTTTTTAAGGTTTGGTTTGGTTTTAATGTATAGCCAGCTACAACAAAGTGATCTCAGGGTTTCAGGCCCTCCGTCAGACCAGGTCGCCGGTGGCCGGCTTGAAGTGCAGGCTGTGAGCTTTAGGATACTTTCTAACCTTAAAAATCGCTCCTAAAACTGATTAAGTAGGATGCCATCATGTACTTGTCTAGGATCTTTGTGCATAATTATGAAATAAATATCATATAATATATAAATAAAATACAATAGATCTGCAGTTTCAATACTGAATACTTGCAGTCACCCACAAGAGGGAAAAGACTAGAGGCGTAGAACTTAGTAATAAATACATCAAATATATGCACAGAATATTAAACAATATGTAGCCAATCTAATATGAGGGTTAAAAATAAAATAACATCATATTTTTAATGTTCTGGAGATTTTTCTTTTGTTTATCCATTTATTACATCTACATCTCTCAATTATTTGCTTGAGCACACCCTAAAAAGGAAAGTACGAATGACACATCATTAAAGAGAAAAAAAACATGGATTACCTCATTGGTGAAAAATGGACAAGAGCAATTTCTAAAATTACAAGACTTTGTTTGCTTTATAAATTTTTACAGTTAAAATCTATTGGATGTTCGCTTGGATGTGTTTTTTTTAAGCTTATTGTTCTTTTTGCCTCACGAGTCCTCATAGAATAACGGGTAAATATTTGATACATAAATAATGTTATTTATTAGTTTCAGGTTAAAACAAACATACCAACTTCACATTTGAATTAAATATGTATGCTGTCTGATTTTTTAAAGACTAAATCTTGCGATACTTGATTGAAAAACACAGTCTAACACGAACTCTGTTCTTGCTCTAGGATAGTGAGGGTCAAGGTCATGGTACAACTCTCCCTTAATTCAGTATTTCATTCAGCTTGCCATGTTAGAAGTTTTTACCTTCGCGTCATTAAGCACAATCGATGAAGATGATGACGATAGAAATATTCTATATTGAGAGTAAAAAAATGGCCTGGGAAAGAATTGTGTTAATATCATCTCACTTATACTAGAAATTGAATATTATTTGCGCGCATTACAAGATCGTTTGAAAAACAAATGGATCAAACAATTGAACAAACAATGGAATCAGCTTTCAGTGATTTTGGTGCCACACAGTCATTCGCGGATAACGTTTTAATCTATCAAAGCAAATAAATTCGAACTAGATTTAGAGGTTTGTTAAGTACAAATTAGTTTTTTTTTTCTTCTTGAGATAGTCAAGATACACATGTGTTAAATGTTATTACATGTATTAGGTTATGCAAAAGCATCTTTTTTTGTATTTCCGTAATTAAATGAAAAAAAAGTGCATAGTACGATCATATCTCCTTTGACACCTTTGAGAACTAAGTTAGTTTGTCACACTAAAGTTTCCATGTTGGCGGTTTCGTCAGAATGCATAGAGCTTAACCCTGTGTCGGAATCATTACTGTCCTCCATCTTGGATTTGACTTTTCTTGCTTCCTGAACATCTAGATGCTCTGAGTTTGAAAAAGGAGTGAATGTTGGTATTGCTGAGGTTCTTTTTGCTGTATGGGAGGCAAACGGAGATTGGGGAGCATTGTAAGGCCCTGGAAAGTAACTGCCGTTATTATGCGGAAGATCTGAAATTATGCCACTGTCACGATAATCTATTAAGCCTATGCTGCCATTGAAGATGTATTTTTTCGCTTGCCCGTTGCTCGGTGGGCGAGCCGAGTATTTGGTCCCTGGTTTGCTGTCGCCACTGACTGAAACATCACAGAAATGAGGATTTAAAGCACTTCGTCTGTAAGGTGCGCTTTCTGTTGCATTCTTCTGGTGAATTATCCCCCCTTGGCTGTAAGAATGGCCATTAACCTGATTTTGGTGATTTTGGTTGTGGTTAAAGCTGTTTTGTATATGGTCGTTACGTTCATACCACTGGTGGTCGTAGTTTTGGTGATGTAACTGATGATCGTACCTTGGCTGTACGATATTATTTGTTCCTAATTCGTTTCCGTACATGTCTGTTTCGATTTGTGAATTTTCCTTATCATTGAAAGGTCTATCGAATGTTCGGGAATTCCCAATCGGGGAGGGGTTAAATCGGCTTGAAATTGGAGGTTTGTTTGAGTCCGCGCTTGATTTGCCATTGCAGACAGGGGTGTGAGATTGCTTATTTCCTGTGGAAGCAACGAAGGGAAACGATCTGCCATCTTCAGGCCCATTTACACCCGCTGCCTCATACTGCCCATGGTGATTCTGACGAGAGGCAATATTTGCGTTACCGTTTGTTACATGCTGTGTGCTGTTGGCATTGGATAGTCTGCCTCTTTGAAAATTTTTTCCATTCTTCTCCGCCGCGCGACGTATATCCTGATCTTGCTGGTTCGTATTGCCATTCGACGACGAATTGAGTCGTATCTTTTCTTTAGATGCGTTGAGTTTTTGTGAAACGATGTGATAGAGGGCGCCCCTTGACGAGTTTGTTTCATTAGGTTCTTTGATTGCATCAGCTGGAATTTGGTACGTTTTTTGAAGTTCTAATGAAGACAAGTTTTTCACGTTTTCAGAGGAATTTGGAGTCCGTGCGTTTGATACTAGCTCTTGTTTGTTACTAGTGGCGTTGCTATTTTGTAGCTGGACTTGTGGTGGACTAGGGGTTCCGTTTTGAAAATAGGCTGTTTTATTGGGTTGCTGTGTGTCGACATGAAAAGAGGAAGAGGCGCTGGGCTGGATTGTTTGTGAATACGCGGCAGTCCTTTGAGCAAACACGACGTCATTCTGCGCCTCTAAACCTGGCACACCTTTCGCCTTCGTCCGTAGGTTATTTGATGCATCCAAACTAAAAGCTTTCTGAGCAGAAATGTCTTCCCTCCCTTCCCCCCTCTTGCTTGTGTTTACTGAAATGCGAGGCTGTCGCTGATCTGAAGACTGAGGTATTAATGTTGGTCTGTTTTGTTCTTTGGCAGCAACATTTTGCTTTAAACTTTGTTCATGGCCTGGTTTGCTATTAAGCAAAAGCGGAGAACAAATCTGGTCATTTTTCTGTTTGTTGCTGAGACCGCAGTTCTGATTTTTGCTGGGATTATGGTATTCACGTTCTGCTCCGGATCTTTGGCTGTTAATGTTTTCATTGAGTCGAATACTATAATGATTGGTTGGTGGTGAAGGTTGATTTTGTTTTCTATTATTACCTGAGTAATCAGTGTTCTTTTTGTCTATGATGGTCTGGTTTTGTTTATTGATTATTTGTTGATCACGATTACTTAGTGACCATGCATCAAGTCCGTATGAGTTAATAATTTCCATGTCGCTGGCGCGCTCCCCGTCAAGATTGTCCTCGCTTTGGTAATGCTGCTCCTTAGATTGTAGCGGTCTCATTGCGTTTGCCCTTGACCTTTGCGCATGCGCGTGTGGTGTATCTCGATCCGCCGACCTGGAACGTCTATAGATAGTTGTTTGCTTGTTGTGTCTGTCCCCACCCCTTACTCCAGTCCTAGAACGTCCTTCTCTACTGAACGGCTGATTCACAGGTGTGGGTGACCCAGCTTGTAATCTGCTCACATCTCCACAAGACCCGACAGAGTTCACAACACTGTCCCGCAAAGATTTGTCTGATCTTATGAAACGGGCGGAGTCTTTAGACTTAAGTTTGGCGAGAAAAGAGGTCGCTTTTAAGTGGCTGTTATGGTCAAGATCAGACTGAGAAATACCATTGTGGGAGTGGTCAGGAGACTGGCTGATGCCGATGTTACTGACCACCCCTGCGGCTGGGTCAGTTTTTGCTTTGCTCATGACACCACCACTGTTGATTCCATGACTGACCACCCCGTTCGGTAAACTGTGATGTGGACTGGAGGAGGTAGGTGTCCGGTGACTCGGGCTACTTTCATTCGTTTGTGGTAAAGAACGGATAATTCTGTTTTTGTCTCTCAAGATCTCAGGTGCGTGAGTTGCGTTCCGTTCACCATTTTGCTGTTCCACTGAAGAGCGCGTCAAAGGATTGATGCCACTGCGCATGTGCTCTTTAGCAAACCGCCCCCTTCCGGTCAAAGACTTGCCGCTTCTGGGAGATCGGTTAACATTTTGATTCTGAGACATGGTACCTGGTTTTCTATTCTCGCTGTTATCTTTAGGTGTCTCTAGTCTGTCTCTTTCTGAACTTCTGTTCAAATTTTGTGAGACCCCATGAGTCTGCATCGGCGTGTTTTGAGCATTGTCTGAGTACAGCCTGTTCTGATGACTTGTGTGCTTGTGGTCTTGCGATGTTTGTGGATGAGGGTTGTGTTGAGCCGTAACTGCAGGGCTAGTATTAGAGTCTACAGAGCAGCCGGACATTTCGCTGTCGGAACAAACGGTTTCATTCCCTGTGCTGTACGCCAGCCGCGACTCCACCTCTGAAAGCTGGGAAAAAAGAGGAGAATATCTTTGTTTGAAGATAATTTAGAGGCTGAAGGAAAGAGGAGGGAAATAAAGACAGATGAGGATAATCTATGAGAGCAAGACGAAGGAATGAAATAAGGAAATAAGTGATACCGAACCAGACTAAGATGAACGAGCGATCTAAGAGTGGAAATCTTTCCTTAGTCATACTCGTTCAATGGAAATCATGATCTCTCTCTCTCTCTCTCTCTCTCTCTCTCTCTTTTCTCTCTCTCTCCCTCTCTCTCTCTCTCTCTTTTCTCTCTCTCTCACTCTCTTTCACATACACACACACTGTTCTGTCTCGGAGCTTTTTAAAAAATTACTCACTTGTGATTGTAAGGCTTGTAAGAAAGCCGCACGATCCTCCACATCCGCCAGGCACGCCTCCATTCGTCTGTCCAGCATCCTCTCGTTATACTCGTGGCTTACATGGGTCGTCACAGCTCGCAGCAGCTGCACCTGGGGATCAGGTATTGTATAGTGATTCAGTGACCAGTACATTCACCACGACACATTCCTTTGAACAGTTATCATCTTCAAAGCAAATACCAAAAGGGTGTAGAGTACTGGCGGGTTTCTAGAGTTCCGAATTTACATATCTAAAAATCTGGAAACTTCCAGCGGGTTATCAGAATAGATTTATGCCCAAAATAACTTTTCAATGAGTGCTTGATGATTTTGACCAAGATGAGTAAGATGTCTTCAACTGTTGCGAGATGGAGTTTGCCTCTTCACGCATAAATGACACTTCTATTTGCACACATGATTCAAAAGTTGCCCTATCTATATAAACACATGTTTGTTTATTAAAACTCCTTAAATGGGCCGACTATCTACTGTGGCGAATCGTATGGATTTTACATTGGCTTTAATTTTCAAAATGGATCCTCATGCTTTACAGTTTGATGAACGTTCAATTTAAAAAAAAAAAACAACTTGTTGATAATAGTCTTGGTTCACAAATACTAAAGTGTTTTAATTTAAACCGAGAAAGATCGAATCTTAAATAGGCCTGCATATCCTCGAAAATTCAATTTAAAGTAGCAGTACTCACTCTAGCCTCTTCCAGACCAGCGTTTTGCAGCTCCTCCTCCTTCCCCTCTTGCCCTATATCCCTCCGTAACCTGCACACTTCTGGTTCAAGCTCTGCTGCTTTTGTTTTCTCGGCCGCTAGGCGGCGCTCTAAGTGGGTCAACTGATCGCACATGCGCGTTATCTCTCCCAGCTCGGCCAATGAACATTCAGGAAACACCCGGCGAGCCTCGTTCAGATCTAGGGTAGCAACGCTCAGGCATGCGCTGTCCAGACTGCTGCTGCTGCCGCTGCCGCTACTGTAGCTATTGAGGTAAGATTCCTGGACATAGTCCAAGCCATTCTGCTGGACTCGGTGTTCATGGATCTGTCAATGAGGAAGAATGGATCATTTAATTGCGAATCTCTTATTTTAAGTGAATTAGTTTACAATGTTATGCCGACTGGATTGAAATTTTTCGTTACGCTTTTACCTTTTTGTTGTTAATTTGTGATATACATATTTAAAATTAAGGCGGCATCAAGGCAAAACCTAATTTTTATTTCAATCATTTTGCAGCCATCTCTATTCAATCTGTGTTTCTTTTTCTTTCTTTGCCTGTCTCCCTCTCTCTCTCTCTCTCTCTCTCTCTCTCTCTCTCTCTCTCTTTCTTTCTCTCTCTTCTTCCTCTTTTTCTTTTTCCAACTCTCACCTCTCCCTATTTTTGACTCTCTCTTCCTCTCTTTAGCTTCTCTCTCTATGTTTTCTCTGGTTTCTTAACATAAAAGCAGCACAATTCTGCGTGCTTTCACTGAAATCACGGTTGTTGGTTAAAGCCTGGTATTCCACCATACAAATTGGAATCTTTTTGCATAGCTGTGACCGAAGATATAATGACAGAAGAATAAGGAGGATGTAAGATTAAGAGGGAGAAAATGGCGTAGATAGAGACAAAGACAGAGATCCGGATGGCTGATTTATTACAATAAGGGAAGCATCGTACCGCTAATCCAATGCCCCATTACCTTAGTTTACTTCTAACATACAGAAAGAAGCAATTACAACATCTGCCCATACATTTCAAACAATGTAAACTTCTTTATAAATTATCGGAATCTTTAAGGACAAGAAAATGGGATGGATGACATACCCTGGCCTCATGTTTCTCTATAAGTCTGTCCGTGTCCAAAATATGGTCAGAGATGTCCTGCATTTTTCTCTCCTGACTGACCACTAGTTTGACCAGATGCTCCAAGGATTTGAGACGGGAACACTCGCCACATGCACGCCGGTCCTGACATCTGAACAGATGGACAGATTAAGGACCATGGGTGTGCGAAGGAGAGCATATAACACAAGTTACAAAATTCAAATATATAAGTTATGGTACCTGATAACATTTGAATGCAGAGGCAAAAAGTGAATAAGGAAAAGAATAGCCATGGCAAAAGAAACATTACAAAAACACAAAAAAAAAGAAAATCAAAACTGGCAAACTGAAACATAAGTATGGAAACCAAAAAAAAAAGGGTAATGAACACATGTGCATGGTCAGAACTCTATATAAAAGTGAGTGTTTCATTTAAAAAAAAAAAAAACAAAAAAAAAGGAGACAGAGAGATAATTAGAAGAAATAGAGATGGAATTTGTCGAAAAAAAGTTGAGGATATCGTGGGAGAAAAAATCTAAAGAATTAGAATTGAAAAAAGCTTATCTTGACAGATCGTTAATCAAAACCATATAACGAAACCAATAAGTGCCGTGGCTCTAAAAGAATTCATACTTGCAGTTAGACGAGTGCCTTGTGCGTTGCCGGTTCGACCTCTTGTGGCGACGTCGACTGCGCATGTACAAGCTCGATTCTCCTGGCAGGAAGTAGTCGTTGAGACTGCGCATGGTCAGACTGACATTAGGCTGTTCCTCGCCCCAAAACGCCCACACTTTGAGGATTTTTGTCCGGGACTGAAAGCCCAGAAGTTTGAATGTCAGAATATCAGGATAAAAACACATAAATTTAAATTTGCTTGACAGGCCATTTTACTTCCTGCCTTAAAAATTGTACACTAAGATTTCTTCATAATATGGCGAAAAAAAAACCTCATAAGTTCAGGAGGTGGAAAATGTTATGCTAAACTCATACATAACGAGACATGCTGCAAACATATTAATATTTTAGCGTAGTATGTAGACTATCACCAGTCTTAATCTCCATTTCACAATGTGATGCCTGCGCAGAGGTTTTTTTTTTTTTTTTTTTTTTGCTTTTTTTTTTTTTCTGAATACGATCCTTCGTTATGTTCTTTGGATGCCTTAATTATTCTAGGACGACTAATGATATGTAAACCTCATTTCAAAACGAGTCTGATCCCAGGTCGTTTAAAAAGTCATAATGATTTTATGCTTGTGTAAGTAGGGTGGGTGGGTAGATGGGTGTATGGGTGTTAAGGTGTAACGGCTAACATCTATATACTTCTAAGGAAGGGGTGGAAACTTGATTGAAGCCGGCATAGGCCCTCTAGCTGTGGAAATGATTGTATGATCTAGATCAAGACGCTAACGGCAGGGCAAGGTTATTTTGGTTACTGGTGTAACAATATAACTATTTAATAAAGCTATTACTGTCAGTTGTTTTTAAGCTTTGCAGGTAAGCGATATTGTGGTTCGGCTTGTTTTTGTCTCAATGTAAGTATGTTATAGCTGTATGTTGTAACGTTCGCATGAGGGTAGGAAAAAGGAAGGGGAGGCAGACTATTAGACACAATAAGAGACAGTTTGTGAATGAAAGAAAGAAGTGGGAAGACTGAGATTAAGAGAGAAAGAGCCAGAGCTTGAGAGAGAGAGAGGGGGGGGGGAGAGAGAGAGAGAGAGAGAGAGAGAGAGAGAACATATTGNAACATATTGGAGCATACCCGGTCAGACAAGAAAAAAAGAAAAACTATACATATGTTATTATACACACACACACACACACACACAATTATCTCTCAAGCTCTGGCTCTTTTTCTCTTAATTTCAGTCTTCTTACTTCTTTCTTTCATTCTCACACACACACACACACACACACACACACACATATATATATATATATATATATATATATATATATAAAACAAAGGGTGAGGTCAGTTCAACAGGAGAAAGACAGTGAGTTTGTTT
>BLXT01001606.1:58769-79592 GCA_019648995.1 Plakobranchus ocellatus
CCATCCATTTTACCCTGTATAACAATCTATGATAGTCGCAGGGAAACAGGTATACAGAGTGACAGAGTCAACCTGATGCCAGCACATCCAGTGGCCATCCATTTTACCCTGTATAACAATCTATGATAGTCGCAGGGAAACACAGATATACAGAGTCACAGGGACAACCTGATGCAAGCATATCCAGTGACATTCCATTAATTCTGTATAACAATCTATGATGGTCACAGGAAAACACAGATATACAGAGTCACAGGGACAACCTGATGCAAGCATATCCAGTGACATTCCATTAATTCTGTATAACAATCCATGATGGTCACAGGAAAACACAGATATACAGACTCATAGGGACAACCTAATGCCAGCATCCCTAATAATAATTTATGCCCAAACCTGTATTACACTCTATGGTATTTACAGGGACAAACTGACTAATACAGCCACAGGAAAAACCTGATGCCAGTATCTCTAATCATTAATTTTTTTTTTTTGTGCTGTAACTTCTTTAAATTACAATCAAAAGGGACAAAGGAAAAGTAAAAAACTTTTAAAACCAATTCAAGATGCTTTGCTCTCTGCCTGAACATACAGTTTGCGATTTGTATTTATGAAAGATTGCAACTTTTGATCTCATCTGCAAATATTGAAAAACAAAACAAAACAAAACGTATACCAATCAACTAAAATGAAGATCTCATTACATGAGTAAAAAAAGGCCTGTATCTTTCAATTTGCATCCTCTTTAGGTGCTACTTCTGCAACAGACATTGGCGATCATGTTCCTCCACTCAAACCTGTTCTCAATTAACCTCATAAAGTTCTTGTTGCAATCAGTCCCTATTGCCCATGAATCAAAACTTTCTACAAAACTTATCCTCTATCTAATAGGCTGGCCCGAATTACTCGAGCTTTGAGTTAAAGATTTTTTGGCGCCACTAAAAACTGTATTTGATCACCTTTTCGTAATGTTGAAAACTACATGGAGATATTGTAAATTCCGGTCTAAACACAGACTTTTTGAGGTTTTAAAGTTTTGAAAACAGGTTTGAAAGGAAGGAAAAAAAACCAAAAGAAACAAGGAACTTCTATTCCTTTTTTTCCCCCCTCAAAACTATAAGATATAACACTAGACTCAATAGGGCTCGTACAAGACACATTCTCTCTCTCCCTAAAGATCTGGTCCTGTCTACCTGTATGTGAGGCAGTCCAACTAAATGCATTGACTTACGTGATTGACTTCACATGAAAAACATTAACTCGAGGGAAGAAAAAAGTACTCACTTCTCTAAATGCAGAACTTTCTATACACATGCTAGACACTTTCTGTCTCTAAAACACTGAAATTGTTTACTTAAATTACTTTTAAAAACTTTGATTTTATGTCAGCGATGGAGACCTGCAAACTTGACTCATTTTGCGACACTATAATACATAACATTTTCATCTCATTTTCTGAAAAAGATGTATTCGATTTCACCTGCATGTAATTGTATAAATGTCATATTTCAAATCATATTGAAAAAGAGGCATCTGTGAGAGTTGAGTTATCGATTTTTTGTTTGTTTTTGTCTTCGGTTACTTAATATAACGAATTTCGCAAATAAAGGATTTGTTCAATATCTTGAAAAAGCTGACATCAAGAAATAAAGATAAGAATATCTTAAACAGTATTTGAATAAAAAAAATAGACATCCATCCCCATAAAAAAAAAAAAAAAAATTACGCAAGTTCGTTCAAAATTAAAACTGTTCTTGTCTTTATTAACCAAAAGAAATATCTCTAAACAAGAAAACAAAATTGCATGAAAGAAAACCAATTCAAATCATTTTTTTTTTCAAAGTCAATGCAGAGCTCAACCACTTTCCCTTTTGACGAGACAACTAAAACCCTAACCTTCAGATGACACACAGTTAGAGAGACCCCCAATGGCTAATGTGAATCTGGGCTTCATATCACAGAGCGCATACTGTATTCCTGCCCAAATCTTATGGCTCTAAGAAACTCGACCTGGGCAAAAGTTATCCCCCCTGTCATCCAAAAACTGAATGGAACATTTGAAGACCTGAACCTTCACAGCAGACTTTGTGCGACAAATTTGATATGATGTGCCAGCATTGCGAGAACGCAAAGAGGAAGATTTTACCTATTATTATTATTTTTACACATGAGCATTATTCCTAAAGCACAGAAATAAACTTGACATGTAAGACGGGAGAAAGAAAAAAAGTATGAGGTAGGAGGACTGTCAGAAAGTTTGCATCCTTTCATTCAAAAGATGGAGATGAATACAGTGGAAACCATATACATGTATAACAGGCCTGGTTATAACAGGGATCTGATATAACAGGACTATTGTTCTGGTCCTACAATCCCTGTTACATCAGGTTTCCACTTTAATTTTGACCTCAACTGCCAATTCTCAGCCAAGCAAGTTTGTCGTTTAAAAAAAAAAAATGAAACATAGAAAAGGCCTCTGTTTCTAACACTAAATTCAGCTAGCTTTTAAAAATTCAACACTAAAACCTGCAGAAGATACAAGCGTATTTTGATTATAACAACTCAGAAAATGTTCTTTTTCAGAATCCCAATAAAAAATGTTCAAGCTGTATCTTTGCCCATATTCTAAAATTCTGAATGCAGAATTTCAGGTTTTCTAAGCAGCTAATTCTTTAATTTCAAAAACATATATATACCAACTCAAAATATTCATCATCATTTGCCATGAAAGAAAGATACACATTAGCCATCCATACATGTGAATCATCTTATGTAAAATTTCAAATAAATTGCTCAGTAAAAAAAAAAAAAAAAAAAAAAAAAAAAAAAAAAAAAAAAAAAAAAAAAAAAAAAAAAAAAAACTTCATAAAACGACACAAGCTAGTTCTGCTGTATTAAAAAAAAATTTAAAAATATTTTGCAAGTAACAAAATATTTTAAATATTTAATAAAAAAAAAAAAGAAAAAAATATGCCTGATTTTTTTTTCTATTTTGAAAGGGAAACTTTTGCTTGAGAAGACAGTACGTCACTTTTTTTTGAAAAAAATCCAATTTGGCACAAGTCATTTTGTTGAAATAATTGGCCTTTTTCTCATGTCTGGTAGTCCAAAAGAGAAAGCTGAGAAAGATTAAAAAGCTAGGACAAAGTAATGCGCAATATAAAAATGGGTAACTAAATATACAAAGAATACCAAAATTTTAGAGAAATGTAATACCCAGCAAAATATTGATCGACTTGAGTGGAAAGGTGGATTTATTACAATACGACAGATAATGATGATGTATAAATGTATGATACAAATACATAGAATGGAAGACATGCTACGGCTGGCTAGGACTTCAGTAGAGCCAGAATACATGTACCTTCATCTTCACCTTTGCACGCACATTTTCATATTTCAAAATTATAAATAGAAACAAACAAACCAAAAAAAAACAACCAAAAGCAAAAAAAAAAAAAAAGTCTATAAAAATCAAAGCAGCGCCAGTGAATATTTTAGATAAGGCTTTTTTGATAAAGCCACCCTTTTTTCAATGTCTGTTCAGATCAGACATAGCAATGAAAGTTATCTCCAAAACACATTTCTTCTTTCTGCCAAGCCTGTCAAACCTTAATTTCAGCTTTCAGCTTTACAAAAAAAAAAAAATGAATGGCTGGAAATTACAAGAAGAGAGAGAGAGAGAGAGAGAGACATATTTCACATGAAAATTCCTGCATATTGGTGACTTACATCTGTAGGCAAAATGGTGATGGCTACAAATTGTGATTAAAACGCAGCTTTTAAAATATGACCCTCCCCCCCCTCCCCCCCAAAAACCCCCAACAAACCACCCTAGTGATTAATGCCAGTAGCCTCGTCTGCCACACTGTCAGTCTAAGGCACAATAGAACTACTCAGAAGAAGCCCTTATCTTTGCTGCGAGAAATGTTAACAAACTTCATGAGATCTAAGCGTGTTTATACGACCCGCTAAGTCAGCATTTGTAACAACAACCGTTTTTCTTTCTTTGCGTGTAAATTATCGAGTGGAATACAAAAATCAGCAGCTGTAGATCAAAGATTGTCACAAGAGCACTGAGCCATTTTACCCAAATTTGTCCAGAATGCTCAAACTTCACAAAGGGTTAAGGAAATTCAGTTTTTAAAAAATTTTGGGAAATAATTCATTATAAAAATAGGCTGATGCAATTCATTTGAAAGAGACAAATAAGGAACATTTTAATGAAGTCAAACAGGTGAATATTGCATTTAAGGGCAAAGATACAAACAAGCTTTAAGAAAAATCAAAATAGGTTGATTTAGTACTAATGTCATCCAGTACCCAATTGGCCACTGCCGAGGTCAGTAAAAACTGCTGTAAACGTTCAAATCCATATGTTAATATGGTGGGTTACACCACTTACGCTATACATATGGTGACAAAAAACCTGGCATCCATCAGAATAAGTTCATATAGAAATATTGGTTTCATAATAAAGCACTAAACCTCTCCTCCTCTCAGCCAGTCCCCCTGTCACTGGTGCCCTGGCCTGATAGAGGGCCTTAAAGCCTGAGATCACCTTGCTGTGAACTGGCTATATACAAAAACCTCAGCCAGTCCAAAGCACACCCTGCATCACAAAATCCTAGAGGGCCTGCAATGCCAGTTTAAAGTTTTAAAACTTAGCAGCAACAAATTATCATGTCATTGGCATTGTTTCAATAGTTTTACACCATCTTCCTCTACTTCTGCTAAAACATATCACATATGTTTCCAGTAGAAAAGCATAAGTTTTTAGCTCAATTTTAGATTAAATAATAATAAAAAAAAATTATGAATTCAACTTTTTGACAAAGGGAAACCCCAATATTAAAACTTGACTAACTTTTTAAATAGTCAGGATATAAATGTTTAAAGGGAGTTGGATAAGGTTACAGAGTTTTTATAAAAGATTTCAAGCTGTCTAAAGCCATTTCCTGTAACTTTGTTTCACACCTGACTTGCTCTGACTACGTCTCATGAAACAAAGGGAAACTGACTGAGCAAGTTGGGCATTCAGAATTCTAACATATTTGATTGGCCCACACAAAATGACTTGTCTGGTGGGGAAATAACAAATATGTTTCGAGCCAAATATTTGAAAATGATTGCTAGCAACAACAAAAAAGTTTTTTTTGCACATTACAAACAATTAAACTTTTGAAATCAAAATTTCTAATTGCTTGTGATAACTTTCCTTTACAATTATGTTCACAATCATTCGAATTTTTTCATGCAAGAATATTCTGCGTCTTTTGAGGTCAGAACTTTTTGAATTTTTTTTTTTTTTAATCCGGGGGAAAAATCACTTTTCCAGGTAGAAAGATACAGACAGGAACATGATCCATAAAATAAATTTAGCCTCAATAAAATTGTCAGCATTACGTCTTAACTACATGTAAAAAAACATGATTTTTTAAAAAAACACACGACAGTACAAATATATGTTCTGTTCTCTCTTCAAATGGTGTACTGATTATAAACATATGCTTGATTCACAACTATATATGAATAAGATTCTTATCTCCATTTACTGAAAAGACTAGAAGGAGGACAAAATTGTGTCTCTCGTGAAACATATTACATCTCTTTAGATACAGGAACTAATTTAGAATTGAAACATAGATCTGGACTAACTGCGTTTACAGTTCCATGATCACCTCTTTCAAGTGTTAAATTTTCTTCGAGTCAATAAACCATTTTTCTTTATTTGCAAAATTTGGAGTTATTTAAGTCCCTCTGTCTAGTCAAAAGAACTCGACAATCATCCCTGCTATTGTTGGCCAGCAACTTCAAGCCCCTGCCGCACTCGAAATGGAATTGTAAAATATTTTGTGCACCACATACCAGAAATTCAGCTCTGGATTCCAATTTCAATTTATAGAGAATCTTTTTTTAAATACATTTGCCGTTACTGGGCCACAACCAACTGTAACACCTAAGCAATATCTGACTTGCTCAATATGTTGGAAATTTTGCATTCTTGTGCATTGCAATTTCAATAAAATTATACATCTTTCCATTCATAAAAAAAAAAAAAAAAAGAGAGCCATCAGAGTTAAGACAAATACATGAACTCAAAAAGTATGGCACACAGAATGCAAAAGAAGGTAAATATAGTATTCAAATACAAAAAAAAAATCAGCATGCAGCAGTTCCAAGTACACTAGCCTTGTAGTTAAGTGCTGAGGAAGGAGGAGAAAAAAAGGATTTTCAGTTTTTCAATAAAAATAATCTGGAATTATGGAAAAGAATTGAAGAATACATGGAATTCAAAGCAACAGACACATGTGTGTCCTGAAACCAAGCCATCCTAGGCCACAAGCTTGTGGACAAAGACTTTAAGTTAAGGATTATCTAAAATTTAAATACTTCTTGTAAAGCTCAAGCAATGATAACTGCACAAAGCTTAATGTACTTCAAGAAACAAATAGAGACTGACTTACAGTGATTCCTAAAGAAAAAAAAATCGTCACTTAATTCCCATAACTGTAATGAGCATCACCCAATAACTCTATACATTCAGGACTGGTCTCCAGATGTTAAAAAAATGGCAAAATAAGTTGGACATTGCAAAAAAAAAAAAAAAAATCCTCTACGTTACTAAACTAAGATTTTATTTCTCTAAAATGTGTTTGAAAAATTGAAATACCCAAAACCCCATCCACAACCAATATCTTTCTATTCATTTTTCACCTTTTCAAAGGAGGTTTAAAGTACAGTGTGTAATCTCAAGCCTGTGAATTAGTAGGTGTGGTATAAAGATACATTACACATTAGCATGTCCAGACACAGTAAACATTAACACAGCAATACTTTGCTGCGATGTGAACATTAACTAAATGACTAGATAGGACTTTGGCAGAGCAAGGAAGAAAAAAGGCCTTTAATATAAATTCTTGATGTGATTTATAGGTGAAGACCTAGCTTAGAAAAAAAAACTCGGGTACAAAATATCGGGAGAAAAAAATTTACCAGAAACATAGTAGATGTGATTAAAGTTTTTTCACAGCTGAAATCAGAGGTAATTCAAAATAACTGACACAAACATATGATGTAGAGGTAAGAAAATAGTGCAGTAAGGAAAAAAAATTACAAAGAAGTAAAACATTTGCTTCAAAATGATTTTATACTAGTGTTGATAGATCTGAAAGCGCACAAATCATAAAAAATCTAGACAAAGCAATTTTTTTTCTTCAATAAAAAAAATGACTGCCAAGTGACAAGCATAAAACTTTTGACGTCTAAATGCCAAGATGTTTAAATTTAACTCAGCATTATTAACATGGCGGGAAAATAAAATTAAATAAAGCTGGGCAGCCTTTCATTTACAGCGTAAATATTGGCTTCATGTAGCCTATAAATAACCACATCTTACCTGAGGTAACAGGATAAATAGACAACTTCACATACATAACAGTCTGTAAAACTTGATCTCTTATCAAACAGTAAGATTGAAATTTCAGCACTGGCAAAAGACCTTTTCCATAAGATTATGCCAGAAACCTACCTACATTGAACCTGGTGGAGGGAAGGCAGGGTGAAATTATGTGGAGGCTACTGAAAAATTAGAAACTAACCATATGACTAACTCCATCTTTAAGGCTTGACACTATCAGTCTATCTTTCCACATAGATTAATAACGGTGTATAATTAAGGTTACAGATAAGGTAAACACACTGCTACACTCGTTTGCCTTGCAGCAGCAAATCTCACCATTGGGATATTCTTGCTTGATGAATAAATTCAGTGACAATCAAATTTCTTATGATGAAAAATCTATTGAAATGTATGCCGAAAAAATTGGTTCAATTACAAATCATTGAATACCGATTTGGTGCATTGTTTTTTCATTAAAAAAAAAACAAAAAGAAACAAATTGTCAAATTAGTAAAAGTTCATTGTTTTTAAAAAGAATTATTTCTTGAATTTCTTTAATTTTAATTATATTTCATCTTTTCCTCTTTGTCTTTTTCCATGTTACAAAAATTCATAAAAAGGTGTTTCAACCCTNNNNCCCCCCCCCCCCCCCCCCCCCAAAAAAAAAAAAAAAAAAAAAAAAATATATATATATATATGTATATATATATATAAGGTGGGGCTTATTATTTGCAGGTCAATTGTTTATATGTTAAAAAGAATAATGCCTTGGACAATTTATAGAACCCTTTTGACTCCATGCAGTTCATGCTCAACTGCCCTTCTTTAGGTTTCATGCCTGGCAAACTGAAATATTACAAGGTTATGTCAAAAAATATCATTACATTGGACTGCACTAGCACTGAAACTGAAACTTTCAATGAAGCCAGTGCCTTAGATGAGATGTCATCAATAGTATTCTTAGGTGGGAGACAAAAAAAAACCTTATTTCATATAGATTTTTCCTTTAAATGAAATATGTGGGTTTTTTTTAGTTTTTGCTTCAAAGTTTCAATGACGGTATCTTTGCAAATATTTGTCAATCAAATGAATCAAGAGAAAGAAATTTTATCAACCAGTTAATGTATGACTTGTCACTGGTTTGAACTGGCTTCTGGACCAATAAACTTTTCTCATATCAGCTTTAATTAAAGAACATGCATAATCAATTCATTATAATTCCTCTTACTAATCACTTACCCTTTTAATTCTACATGTATGGATGATTGAAAAAACTAAAAAAAAAACACCTTAATTTTCCACTTCTAAAACTATTTGCCACCCTTCACCCAGTTAGATATTGAGAACTAATATGCTTCAAGCTACACTAACTCCTAGGGGATTAATTTTTGTACAAAGGCAGTCAAGAGCGATAAATGCGCACTAGATATCTAATACACAAACTTGATATGACATTTAAAAACATAAATAGTAAAAATTTTGTCTACAAATCAACTGTACATGATGATGAAACCAGCTCAGGGCAATTAGTAACACAAGGGCATCAGTCAAAATGATTGACGTGATAATTTTTGGTAAAGCCATATTTAAACACTTTATGGTCATGCAGCTTCGTTTATGTTTATACAGTGGCTTCACAAATATACATCTTTTTGTTCTTAAGTCATAAATGCACTTGCTTGGTATGATTTCAATGCAAAAGATTTTTCAAGTATTTGTTTCAGCTGAGGAAAATATCTGCATTGTTCGAGGACTTCTTATCATTGCAAATAAAAAAGTAATCAACATAGCATGCACGGTGATCAGCTTAGGGGTAAACCTTTAAAAGAATCAAATTAAAAAAAAAAAAGCAGCATATACAATATCTAAACTCTTTTCACACCTTCCAACAATATAAATTGTTTGACTCAATGAATAGGTAATGTCTACAGATTGATTATTGATATACCCAGTCCACCATTAAGCGGGGATCTCAGTTATGTATATGGAGACATTAAACTTTGCTGGACATATAAGAAGCATATCTTCATATAAGCCCTAATGATTACATTAAAAAAAAAAAAGGATAAAATAAGTAGTCATTATTTTTTTTTTTCTAACACAACCTTCCAGTTCTTTATTAAAATCTGAGCTACTTGCTTAAAAAAAAATGTATATTTAAATTTATATAATTCCAAATTGGCAAATAAAATTCAAGATATACAGTGATGGAAAAAACAAATTATTACGCTGTAGACCTCTAAACTAGTGGCATATGTGGAGCATCACCTTAAGGTAGATTTGAGAAAAAAAAAAAACAACTACAGTCCATTCACTGATTCAATCATAAGTAATTTACGGGAGCAAAAAAAAAAAATATAAATCAAGCTGAGTACAGAGGAAAGTTTGGAAATTAAAGGACAAGTGAAGGCAAATGGCTTGAGTGTTGAAAATTTGATTCACAGGCTATTAGCTGTTTTGATCTGAGCCATAAATCTAGGATCTGTTGGTAACAAAATTCAATTAGAGTCACTGCACGCTTTTTGGGCTATAAATGAAAACAAAATTTGCTTTAAGAAACAAGTCATTGTGCGTTTTTCTCTTTGATTCTGGAGTTTTCTGCTGTACAAGCATGGATACAGGCATAATTATCATAGAGATTATTGTCAGATTCAAATAAACATTACACAGAGAATGACTAAAGCTGACTAACAAGTTACAAACAACCAACTGGGAAGTTGAAAAAATAATAAAAGAAAGAAAGAAAAGGACCGACAAAGTTTTTCTCTAACCGGGGCAAGTTGCTAGATCTCACAATGCTTTGTGCGTACACAACCAAACTCTTGACCAATTCTACAGAGGAGCCAAGGCCTAATAACCATTTAAAACAGTCAAATTTACAATTTCCAAAGCAAACATTAGATTTAAACAAATAACTCATTAACAACTTGTTAAACAAATGGCTAAATATACACAAATTTGCTAAAAACTTAAATAAAACAACCCACTCCCACACAAAACTTAAATAAATAAATAAATAAATAAAATCCATTACAGTTAATTTGCTTGATGAATGTTTCTACATTACAGACTTTTTATGACAGACCAGGGAGATTAGATAGAGAACTTAGGACCTAATTGCTTCTTTTTACAAGGTGGTGACATATTCCAACAACATGTCAAAACCCACTCTCTCCACAACCTACACATCGATGGAAAACAGGGCACTTGATGTCAGTTAACACTGATGTTTTACTTTATGCCTGCGAACTAGTTTATTAAAGGCACCACTATGGTTTCAAAGTTTAGTATTGGTATTGCCTTGTACAGGTCGATAATTTTTGCTGTGTCTTTGTTGATAGCACTTTGAGCACAGCCCATCATAGCTGCTTGCTCCGTAAAACTCACAGCCAGATGTTTTACACGGCATAGAGGATGTTGCCGCTGAGGATGACGAGTTTGTGGACCTTTGTGTGGTCATGACTGGGTGTATGGAGTGAGGCCTGGGGACATTGTCATAGTCAGGGGTTGGGGACCTGGTCCTTGGCCGCAGGACATCACTCGTAGGACGGCTATACCTTTGATCTTTTTCCGATGCAGTGAGAAAGTTCTCAGAGGGCGGCTGCTTTATATCCTCATTGCTTGATGTGTAAAACTTTGATTTGCCATAAATGAAAATCTCGTCTGTGGGTTTGGGAAAGTCCAGATTTTGCTGGCCGCGGTGTCTACCTGGAAAAGTATTATAAATAACTTGTCCGCCACCTCGACTAGCATCTTGCTGCCAAGCTGCATAGCAAGCTGAGCAATAGAAGTTATTGTGAGATGTCCCATACAGGTTACAGCCAGGCGTCTTGCACAGAGCAGTCGAGTTGACAGCTGGGTGCCGCGCTACTTTACTTCTCAACTCAGCATCACTTCTCCTTTTGAGTTCTCTGTCAGACTCAAACCTCTCTTTTGCATCAGAGAGGTAATTTCTTATCATTTCTTGCTGCTGCTTCCCTCGTTTCTCAGAGAGTTTAGCGACCAGGACAATCTCATTATTGTTGGCATTGTTACCATAGTTTGGAATTCTAGTGCTCTGTGTGATCTCATTACCCACGCTGGGACGCCGAGACTTGTCACCCTTACCCACTTTTCCCAGCTGTTTCAGTTTTTTGCTCATGCTCTTGCCTATACTCCCAAATTGCTTGGCCACATTCTGCATCTGTTGTGAGACCTTGGCATCTTTTCTCTTCTCATCCTTCTTTTTGTCTTTGTCTTTGCCAAGAGCAGTGAGAGGTGCACCCAAGTCATCCGAATCTTGGGACCCCATGGAACCCCTGTCACTGTCACCATTGACATCTGCCAGCTTGAGAGGTAGGCGATCGACATCCAGGAACTTTTGCAGCATGTTAATTTTATCTTCAAGACTTAACTCCTGGCAGATGTCCTTGGCCCAATTCACCCCTGCCCCTGGATCAATGTGAAAGTGCAAGGGTAGGAGTTTCAGCTCGGGATCAACCAGAGGGATGGCAGCTGAGAAAACAACAAACTCACTTTAATGAACGTATATCGAAAAATAAAAAAAATAATTTCCTTCAGATAACAAGGTTGCCTTTTAATAATGAAACTTAACATTGCATTTATTAAGTATAAACATTTTACAAAAATTTCAATCATGCATTAAGTTTTCCCACAATTTAAATAAATTTAGCTCATCTTACTGAAGCATTTTTTATTATTTTTTTTACTCATTTTATGACATAATTACACTTGGCGTCAATATATTCATAGAATTAAAATTACCAAAGTTTACTCTTCTATCTTTTACAAGCTAATATAACTGGAAAGTAACCTTAAAATTTCGTTTTCCTAGTGCAATTTTCCAGAATTCAATGAAAATTCAGGTCTCCAAAGAAAAAAATATGTAGAGGCCAGAAAAAAACATGTTTTGTGGCAAGTACAAGAAATTATGATACTTTTGTCAAAGTTATCAATTTATAATATCCACCATATTACCTTTGGGGAGGATTTTATAGTGTTTGATACTACCTATAATACGTCTAGACCCTCTAAGAAACATAGAATCTATCTTTCTATGGCTAATTCTTCCTGAAAAAATAAAAAAATTCCATTTGGTCATCACACAACAGAAATATTATCTTGAACTTTCAACAGATATAAATCAAATATTTTGCCTACCCACCACTTTCTGACACAATAATATGACCCCACACATAAACTTAGTGACACAAGGCAAGGCTTGTATCTCATGGTCAAATCTATCTTTTGTTTTTTTTTTTTTTTAAATCATTGAACTGCATATTTCTAGATTATAAGTAAACACGTGGAATAGCAAAATATAGCCAGTTTCTTGATAGAATTTCAGAGCCAATTTGAAAATTCCATAATAGTGGGCATGCCTGCTTGATTCAACAAAAGGTATTTACACAATGATTTCTTGCATTTGATAAGGTTGTTTGTTGTCTTAAAGTTACAGTTTTTAGGGAACCAAGGTGTGATGCAAACATGAGCAATAAGGTAAAAAAATTTTTTTTCTTGATTGGAATATACCAAAAGAAACTTCAGCATTATAATTCATAAAAAGAAAAAAGAATACTTGGCTAGCTTTTGTTTTTCAATAAAACATCACCATGCCTAGATTTTTTTACAAAAATCAGCATGCAAGCTCCAAAAAAGGAAACCAAAATGTCTTATCAATGAGCAGAGAGAGTAACTTGCACTGCTCAGACTGATCTCAAATCATAAACTGCTGGTGGTAAACCATGAGACTGAGTTTACCTGGGAGCTGCGGTGATATGTTTGGATCCTGCTCCATCGGGGCCAGGGCAGAAAAATGGGCGGCATCATATGTAAGTAGCAGAGGAGATCTGTAACATGGGTGAACCTCCAAGGGCAGGTATATGCCTGGAAAAGGGATCGGGGCCAGCGCTTCACCCCGCGAGTCCTTCAGGATGGCGTCGGCTACAACGATAATGGGTCTTCGCAAAACATGGGCCAGGACAAAGACGTGAAACTCCTCCAGGCTTTCATAGACAACAGGATCCTCACATCTGGAGGAAAAGAAGAAGATATTTAATAATAAATATTAAGAAGACAAGACAAGACAAGTGTATTCCCTAGATAATGATTTAAGTTTCAAGGGCAAATAATCTATTAATAAGTGAGCTAGGCCAAAAAATAAACGAACACAGTTATAAAAAAAAACCAAATGATTCAGAAACAAAACAAAAAAAGTGGGAGGTAGGCGCACAAAAATCTGCATTTCATGATGGCGGCATTCATTTTTGTTTATTCAGAGTAGAATTTTGTCAAAAAAAAAAAAAGGGAAAAGGAAATTCTAACAGTCGAGAGCGATTGAAATTAGAACAACTTTCATGTTCTTGAGTTGTGTTGTTTTCTAGATTGCCCTGTTTATTTATTTTTGAGCTTAGTCAGCTATCAATAGAAAAAGGAACACCTTAATCAAATTGGCATCAAATTTTACTTCATACAACGCGCATACTATTTTGATCTAGATTCTAGGATTCACAAAGATTTAGATTGTAACGTAGCATCTCATGTTGACACTTGGATTATTTCTACTATAACTACTTTCCCTCTCTCTGTCTCCCTTGTCTCTTCTTAATCATGGTGTTATGAATCTACTCATCAGTTCATAGAAAGGTTGCTCAGATGGTAATAATAATAATACAATTTATGAAGTTGAATGTTTTTTACATAATTTTTTTGTCTTTAAAACAGAGTAACTATAAAACCAACAGTAAAATATTTTAGGAGATTCAAAAATCAAACTTATGATAAAGGTTAAATACCATCAGTTAAAGACCATTTATTTCTGAATATGAAAAGGGTGAACACTCGCATCCTTAGTATTATTTTTATTCTTACTACTAGAAGGGGGATAGGGAAGAGATAGAAGAGATATGTTTACCCAGTGCCATTCTAAAAGTTCAGTTCAGCAGATAGGGCTTTCAACTATGAATGACAAAGTTCCAGAATTGAAACAAAGACATGGACTGCATTCAATCATTTTCGCCAGTCACAGAATTTGTTCTTTGAAAGAAAAAGGCAGGTGAGAAAGAAAGAGCCTTGACCTACCCCTGAGTGAGCGGCCCATCACAACAGTTGTTTGATCTCATCGGGTCTGCAGCGCCCCTGGGCCGTGTTGACGCGAGGCGAAGGATATTGCTCCACTCTTCCTGCCACTCAGCTTCACTGAAGACAAGGCCAGACTGAGAACAAAGTAAAATTCTATTACCAATCTAGGAGCCATGATGGCTTGCCTAGTAGGGCAGTTAGCTACCAAGTTTGAGATCCAAGATTCAAATCCAACTCCAAGGCAAGTCAATTGGTCAGTTCCCCTTTGAGTCCACCCATGCTAAATGGGTAGCTAGGTCTCTCAAACCATGAGGAAAGTAAAGGCAGCAAAGAAAGCACAAGCTGCCTGTGAATAAGAATTATCAGGACTTTACTTTCTGGTTCTCCCATGTTTGGAACAAGCATGGACCCATTTTACTTTATTATGGTATAACCTGAGCTTGCATTGAAAAATACAAAAAAAAAAACAAAACAGGATCAATAAAAGATTGTATCTACAGTTTATCCAATTATTGCTAAAAGTGACAAAATCAAATGAAAGACCAAAGGAACTATACCTGCATCATACATCCATGTCACAATGCTGCCTAAAAATAGACTATCTCTATAAAGACATGCATAAGTAATTCAGCTCATCTCTTTGTTATCAAAAATTAAGGTGGGTTACGTTTATTAAATAAAAGAATTTTATGTTGAAATGGGCATGTTTCACTTTCACTAATAATATTTGTGCTCTTTTTAGTCAGAGGCTAAAAGATTTGAACCCTGAACAACATGAAAGACTGTTTATAATAGCAGAGAATCTTGACCATCATTTAATGAAGTTGAACTGCACCTGTTTGTTAGTGAGGGTCTGCTGGTACCTCCATCTGCGGTACAAGGCATCCTTATAGGCAGCTTTGGTCAATGTCTCATGTAACTCCTTGCGCAAAATCAGCTGACGATCATGGATTCCCCACATTGCTGGAGAATAGAAGCACTTTTGATTTTGATCTTTTGCACAAGAAAAATATTATACAACACATACAGATCAAAAACAATTGTATTATGCATGCAATATGAACCTATGATGCAAAAGCAGTTTATTACAAATCCAACTTGGTATGGCATATTTTCAGAATGAAATTCCTTGAAACAAAACATACTGTGTTGAAAATTCAACAGACCAATTCATTGCAGTGTAGCATATGAGCACTAGATGTTCAACATGAGCATTCTATAAAAAGTAATTTTTTTTTCAAAACTTGTTCTTGATTTTTCAGAACATTAGTGTTCGTTTAGAAAGGCATATCTGTTTAAAAAGAAAAACAAAACTTTTTTTTGCAACCAACATTAAGCCAAATCATCTGAAATTTATTTAATTGCGTTCACACAATAAATCAAGTGATATTCCATAGCTATCAATGGTCGGGACAATCAAATAGAGCCATTTATCCAAAAAGCTACTAAATTACAAATACTGCCAATTAACAATGGAAATCTATAGTCTGAGGCATGGAATAGTGCCTTTTATCACTGAAAGGTTCAAACTCCGAAGGAAATAAATTTTGAATTATCTGAGCATAGGGAATGCATTTACAGAGAATTTTTAATGTAATGATCTTTCATGAGACCTCAAACAACTACAAAAAGCACTTCTCCTAGATCCATAAATCGGCTGTTTTTTCAATGTTTGAATTTAAAGCAAGACTGAAGCAGGATATTTTGAAGAGAAAACATGAAAATAAATAAGTGTAAAATTTGTATTTCCCAGGTGCTGTCACAAAACAAGAAGAATTAGCCATGGGAAAAAAAAAGTTTTCATGCTTTCATGAGATCATCAACCACAGCTTTTAAACAATGTCAGACACTGCAAGATTTACGCTAAGGTTATAAGAAATCTTCGATGTAAAAGTTAATGATTTGAAGAATTGCATTTATATTTATTACACATTCATACAATTCTTGTGACAATATCAGTCTGTGGTGTCACTAACATTTCTTCTCTAAAAAAAAAAAATGACTAGAATCTCAAGAAAAGGACTATGAGATTGCTTCCAGATCTCATTCTCCATCAAGATAAATAATTATAAAAACATCATTTAAAAGCGTAATCCTGCTTTAGTCTACACTAAAGCTGAACTGCCTTTGTTAAAAAGTGTACCTAAGGATGCTGCATGAAGAAGACAATTTCCATCCCCACTAGTTGCCATAGGCAGCAGTCTTTGACACAGCCGAAGCTCGGCCCACCAGTTTAGGCGACCTGTGGATAGATCACATGTCACCTTCTTTATCCCAGACAGAACAGAGACAAACTTAAAGGACACACTGATTTTTCATGCTATTCCTCCTTAAAAAAATCTGCAAGTGAATAAGGAGGAGACTTCATATTTGTTGACCCACACAACAGAGTAAAAAGGGCAATAAAATGAAAAGTTCATTGCTTAAGTTTTAAAATTACTACATTGATTTAAAAAAAAAATAAAATTATCAAAAGAAAAAATGCAAATTGAAATAAAAACAGAGCAATCGTTGAATCTTTTTCACAGGTACAAGCAAATGTAATATAAATTTTTATAAATAAGTATTATATAAAAACTTATGATCTTTATAAATCCAGTATTGGTCAAGTCAACACCAATGAGAGGCAAAAGGAACAACATAGACTAATCTGGAACCTACCTGCTTGCTCTAATGAAACAAGAGTGGATGTCTCTACAAGCTCCTTCCCCAGAAAAGCCCTGAAATCTTCACTGTAGGCAGTGAGGTCTGGAAGCACAAATGTCTGCACGTACATATTGTCATGGCTGTCTTTCAGGATGTCGTTCTGGACATTATGGCGAGCTTCAAACACCAAGCCCTCATTTTCAATTATGTTGGAGAAGCCACGTTTCAGTCTCGGAACTGAGAGGATGAAAACGACAAAATGTCACAAAAATTTGCTCACATACATGGGACCATGAGAACAAATAAAAAAATTGTTTAAAAAAAAAATTTCATTTCCCTGTATTGAGAAAAATTTGATATGAAGCTCATTATTTACTGTGGCATGAATTTTTCCCCTTCAATATGCTCAGTTCAGGGATACCCTCTGTCCTTGGAAAAAACCAAACTTTTTTGAATGACTCTGAATACTTTGAAAACAAACAAGCATGCACATTAATAAGTGAACAAAAAAAACATGACAAAAATCTTGAGAAGTAGAGCAGGAAAGGAATCAGTTTTGACCACTGGAAAAAAACCAATCAAAGAAAAAACATCTCTGTCAATTACTTTAGTCTTCTACTTAAAAACATTTTAAATCTTTTATCAATGAACACATCTGTAGTTTCCAAAATATTTTACTTGCCATTTAAGATTAGTCATAAAAACCTTACCTCCCGACAGGGGCGGAGGCTTCCTAGGACTAACAGCCTTTTCGTCAAACACATCATCTTCTTCCTGAGCCTCCTTATCTATTTCATCCACAGGCTCAGGGGCCACCATGCGAGGCCGAGACGGCTGCACAGCTTCATTCAGATCATTCCTTGGTTCACACTGAACCTGAACGCGGGACACATATGTGGCTGCCTGCTGACCAGGTGAGGACACCACAGAATTGCTCAAATATGATGGTTTATATAAATCTGGATAGGACTGAGGTGGAGCGACTGGAAATCTTTTCTCTGGGGACTGCTGATAGGATTGTGGTGAAACTTGACGCTGTATTGGCAGAGGCTGCGGCTGTTGCTGCTGCTGTTGATGAGGAGGTAGCCGGACAGACAAAGGGGTTGGCTGGAAACCAATGTTAGATCTAACGTCACTATTTCTTATGGTGTATGAGATGGTTTGACCAGGCGGCACATTAGCGATAGGTTGTTGAGGGGTTTTCGCCACATAGGGATTCACTTGTGGCTGAGATAAACCACTTGTGGAATTGAGATTCACTGCAGCACCCAAACCCATGTCGATAGCTCTGTGATGTGGAGATTCACGACTCCCTGCATCATTTGTCAACCCAGGATTTCTCTGGCCTGCGGAGCTGCGCATTTTCTCAAGGTACTACGCACCGTTGGAAAGATTCCAGTGGATTGCTGAGGAGGCGAAAAAAAAGTTGTTAAATGTGGAATAAATAGCTGAGATTCAATGTGCATAAAAGGGCTCTATAACATCTATTTCACACCACTTTATCTCTTATAACAGTGGAAGGTTGGGAGTGTAGCACCCAAGATATATATATATATTTTTTTTAATATTTCAGATTTTAAATGCTGAATCAATTAATTGGCTGTGGTCATATTATTGGGAAGAAAATTTTGGCAAAAAAAAAATTTCTGGTCTATGGTTGCCATGGTTTCTCCAATGGTTGAAGTAAAAATTATTAAAACTTTACTGAAGTATTTTTCTGTATGACTCTAAAAAAGAAACCAAAATTTTTGGGGGGCATCTGGAAAAGTTCTTTTTTTATACATTGATTTTTAGATTCATATATAGCTAAAAGTAGCTTTGGCCCCCATTTTTAATGAAACAAAAAAAAAAAAATTTCTTAGCAAAGCTTCTATCGCATTATAAATCAAGTGCCTCGGTATGTGCCAATTAATAAGAGAACTGCATAAATAAAAAATTAATCTCTCCATTGAATCTGACCTGCCACTCCTAACAGGGCCATGAGAAAAGAATCATATGAAGCACAGAAATAAAAAAAAATCGCCCTGACTTCATTATATACATTATCACTATCAGAAAATACAGGCTTACGACTGTTGTGTGTTCTCCATTAATGGTGAAAATAACTCCCTAAGTATTTAGTAAGCTGTCCACCTGATTTGCAATGGCTTTGGAAACACCTCTGATTATGCACATAAAAAGACACTTTATAATGTTAATGACAAAATGAAGGGCAATTTTAATCAGCTGTGGATGGGTTTTGAAAGTTTGAGAAAAATGTTGTAAACACCAACAAAAAAAATTTCATCATACCAAAGATATCTTTTTTAACTTCTAAAAAAAAAATGATGGATACTCGAAACTTCTGGATTATAAAGATAACTGAATTTGCATTTATGAGCTCCGATTCTGCAGGGACTTTTCAAATAAAAAGCTGGTGATGTTAAGAAAATGTGTTCTTCTTCTCATAATGCAATGATTTTACTGTGATAAAGTTGGAAATCAGTTTAGCATTCTTAGAATTTCTTTTCTTGTGAACATGTTCAGTTGTTTTGCCATGACTTTTTCTTAATGGTATAGACATGTTCCAATAATTATATGAGGTGCACACAATTGAATCAAAGATATCAAAACCTTTTGACTACTAGATCTAGATCTATTACTAAGGCTAAGCAGTTAATGTGAGTATTCATACAGTTCTGAACATGTCTGCAACTAGATCTACGTTTTTTATTTCAACTTCAGATCATTAAAAATGAAATAGAATTCTGCTTCACCTGCTGAATTTACTGTTGCAGACGCATTACGTCAAGATTCTCCTTGATCTAGAATCTAGATCTTATCTAATCTAGGGCCTAGATTCTAAGCAGGTAGATCTATTCTTATACCAGGTGAACTGGATTCTTAATAAAATCTACATCCAGAAATGCACAAAATGATTATAAATGGGGCATCTAGAATATGGATTCCAGATAAAATCTTATGATCTACATCCAGGGGAAAGGTTTACTTCTAGATTTTCATCAAATCTATGATCTCCAAGACTAAATTGATCCCTAGTTTAGATTGTTGACAAATCGTTGACGGTTCTTCCGGCCAAGAAACCTAGCGGAAGAAAATGACCGGAAGATTATTTATTAACTTTCCGCAAAGAACATTGAGTGTGTTACCCACATATTATCGTTAAACTTAGAACTATTGATATAAAAATTTTCTGGAGAAAGTAAAGTAAATTTAATCAAGATATCATTTCACGCTGAAATATATTTTTTATTTCCAGTAAAAACATTCAAAATCCTTGAGAGAAATAATCTAATAAATATGATATTGGTTTATTGAACGTATTTGAACGTTAGCTAGATCAATCAGACGGAGTCACTGTACAACTCCCTCGTATTATTTCCGCTGCCAACAAATTCGACACAAAACTAATCTCATAAAAAACGACTAGAATCTAGAATCTAGATCTTAGATTTGTGTAGGCTAGATCTAGGCTGACCAAAAGAGAAAGGCCACTCTAATGTGTGCTATTGCAAGTACTGCTAGACTTGAGCTCGAAGAACACAAAGTTCAGACTTAATCGTGAAATATTTGAAGAAAATAGGCCTATTTAATCTAATTTAGATTTAGGTCTAATGTTTAGATCTGAACTCACCATTTCAAGAAAAGCATCAGTTAACGAAATAATAAACTGTGTTTATTGAACATAATCTAGA
>BLXT01001607.1:48175-58304 GCA_019648995.1 Plakobranchus ocellatus
ATTATTATTATTATTATTATTATTATTATTTTTATTACTATTATTATTATTGTTATTATTATTATTATTATTATTATTATTATTGTTATTATAATTATTATTATATTATATTATTATTATTATTATTATTATTATTATTATTATCATTATCATCATCATCATTATTATTACTACTACTACTACTACTACTACTACTACTACTACTACTACTACTACTACTACTACTACTACTACTACGACTGCTACTACTAGTATTACTATTATTTTTTTCAAGCTTTGGTTTGATCTTCGGCAATGGAGTCCTTTTATTAGGGGTGACTGAGAATTAATAGGAAGGTGGGGGAAGGAAAATAGGATGCGGGGAAGACAGAGAGAGCGGCGCTGATTGTTAATTCAGGGCACTTACTACACGCTAGAGATTTAAATAATCCCACAATAGATAAACCTCAGCGACTCCGCATAAGTATCGCAACAAACTTAGGGGACTTAAAGAATGAACCTCTGTCAAAATAACCACGCCCACTGAGGGAAGCAGCCTAGATGGACAAGACTTTGTTCTCCCTACTGTGGCCATGGTGTCTTCATGGGCTGCGACAAGATGCGCCGTCACAATATTTGTTGTTTCACCATATAGGTAGAGTGTAATCCAACTTCGATCTGTTCGTTTCAGACGGAATCGAGCATTATTTGGACCTTTTCATTTCCAGTGGATTCTATTTTTCTTTCTTTGCTCTATGTGTTTGTAAAACACAGGATTGAATAAAAAAGGTTAGTGGCTTAATTACGTAAAACAAAATGGTCTACATCTATATGTGTATAAATTTAAGGCAATTTTGGATATTTTTTTTACATAAACAATAGCTGATAATTATGGTAACTAGATAAAAGTAATTGAGGAGTCCTTAACTCTCAAATTTTCAAACAAGTCTAGAAGTTACCGCTATTTTTGACATCATCAATTTTTTAATCGGTTCCTTCCTAACTTTTTTATGTCATCTTCCTTTCTCTTTTTCTCTCTCTCTCTATCTCTCTCTCTCGCTCTCTCTTCATTTCGCCTCCTTTCCCTCTTTCTCCCTTCAAGCTGTATTTCTTATTTACTCATGATCATTTTTATTATATACTTTGGTATGAAAGGTCGTAACATGGCATTTATAATATTATTTTGATGGAGTCTTTAATAAATATTTTGGCATTGGGCTTTTTTGTGGGAGGTGGGAAGAGGGCGCTATAATAGACACCTATCTTTATGAATTTCCTAGGGGTAGAGGCATTACAGAAATTTGATCTAACTTATTATTAGTACTAGAAGAATCTAGAGATATACAGCAATTTTAATATTGTATCTACACGTCGGGTCCACACTTCATAAATAGGGTCAAGAATGAAAAATGTCTAAAGGATATTAAAACACAACTATGCTATCAAGAATTTAGGACTCACTGATTCTAGTGACATCCTATTCAATAAAATTGGTATAAAGCTCGTGCGTGAGAGAGGAGAAAGAGAGAAAATAGTAAAAAGATGGGTGGGAGAGAAAATAAGAGAGAGAGAGAAAGTGAGAGTCAAATTTTGAGTGCAATTTTGACTGAGAGAGCGCAAAAGAGAGAGAGAGAGAGAGAGAGAGAGAGAGAGAGAGAGAGAGAGGGAGAGAGAGAATGAGAGAGAAAGATAACTTTTGACAGAAAGAGATGTAGAGAAAGAGATAGACAGAGTGAGGGAGTGAGAGAAAGAGAGAGAGAAATTTTGATAATACTTTGAACAGTGGTAGAGCAAGAGAGAGAGGGAGAGAAAGAGTGTGTATGTGTAAGAGAGAGAAAAATTTTGAAAGAAAATGATTCAGAGATAAAATCAGAGAGTGAGGGAGTGAAACAGAGAAGGGGAGATAGGGAGAGAGAAATTTTCAGTGAACTTTTGTCAGAGTAAGAGCAAGAGAGAGGGAGACTCAGAGAGAGAGAGAGAGAGAGAGAGAGAGAGAGAGAGAGAGAAAGAGAGAGAGAGAAATACAGGGAGAGAAAGACAAAGATTCACAGTGTTGAAGAGAAAAAGCGGGAGAGAAAGACAGAAACAGGAAAGAAAGACTCAGAAAGAAAGAGCGAGAGAGAGACTCAGAGAAAAAAATTGAGAGAGAGACTCAGAGAGAGAATGAGCAAAGAGAGACTCAGAGAGAGGAAGAGAGCGACTCAGAAAGAGAGAGAGAAAGAGTGAGAGAGCGACTCAGAGAGAGAAAGAGAGACATTTTGACAGAATGAGATGCAGACATAGAGACGAGTGAGGGCGTGAGGGAGAGAATGAGAGAAAGAGAGAGAGTTGGGGGAGAGAGGGAAATTTTGAGTTTACTTTTGACAGAGAAAACTAGAGAGACAGAAAGAGCAAGCGAGAGAGAACTTGTCAGAAAGAGATGCAGAGATGGAGACAGAGACTAAGTGAGTAAGAGGGAGATAAATTTTGATTGTACTTTTGACAGAGGTTGAGGAAGAGAGAGAGAGAGAAAGAGAGAGAGAGAGAGAGAGAGAGAGAGAGAGAGAGAGAGAGAAATTTTGACAGAAAAAGGTGTAGGGATAAAGACTTTTTCAGAGTGAGAGAGGGAGAGAGAGAGAAATTTTTACAGATAGAGATGATTTTTGTGGCGGAGGACATAGAATTTATCAGTCAAAACCTTTCATTAACGTTACCTATTTTGTATACAGACACCTTTAATAAAACTAATTATAATTCATCAAAAGAAATCAAACCAGAGCAGAAGCAACCAGAAAAGGAGAAAAATGGGAAGTAGTAGATGAAAAGGCATAGCCTAGAGAGATCAGCTAATCATGACAAATAGTTAATGAATTTGTGATTGAGCACGGTTATATTTTTTTAGCAGTTATTTCAAGCAATACAGATGGCAACAAGGATAAACTATTTTCCATCTGCAAAGATATGGCTTGTGAAAAAAATGTTAACTGCTGTGAACAACGACTATTTCATTTGTAAGTAATCGAAATCTAAGGGGCTTCCAAACACATTTTTTTATGTATCTTAGGCCAGCATTATGCTGATGTGCGTATTCTCCTACAGTGAGATCGAGCGATATTGATCTTTTGTGACTTTTACTCTTCAGCAAGTTGTTTCGGAAGCCATCTGACCCAAATCTTTCGATAATTCAAATGGTTAAAGATTAACTTATGAGCAGTGCTTTTCGAAAATCTAGTTCCTCAGCAATTTCATGAACATGAAACTGTGCGTCCTGCATGGTGGGTGCACTGGCAGCGACATGAGTTCTTTCGTGATCTGATGGCGCGCAAAACCAGTCTCGTCCTCTAGACTGGTGGGTGCATTGAATAAAGAACACAAATGATATAGTTGATTCTATCACAGTAACATGCAACAATTTGGCTTTAAATATTTGTCCTATTTTTCCGTTGAGTATGCACAAAGCGAATATCACCCTCACCTCTAGGAAGAGTTGACGCGCCTTCGGTAAATGCAAGCAATTAACAGAATTTCGTCATGGTGCTGCCAAAAATGCCTAAGTCTGACTTAGGCAAAAATCGAATGATACCTTTTTTAGATACATTACTACATAACACATCATCTGATAAAAAAAAAAAAAAATTCAAGTGCCGGGCCAATTTTTTATAATTAAGAATTTCTAATTCTGCAAAACTTAAACGCAAACTTAGACAATCTTTGTCCTTAAACCATCTCTGCCTAAGTCGTAGTTAGGCAGTCTTTCCTTTGTGCCAATCTTGCCTATGTCCATCTTAGGCCATATTGGGTCAAGGAAGCACACTGTTTTGACATAGATGCAAAACTGTAGCAAAGTTTCGCTTTCATTTTTTCAGTTCTTATCGGGTTGATCTACAATGTTCTTTTTTTTTGCTGATTTATTGTTCTCACAACCATTCTAGAAACATTAGCACGCTGGCTTGTAATGAGATGCTCCCACCCTCATAATGCAGGACAAGTTGACAACTCTAGATATTATGTAATCTAGATTTAATTTATTTCCAGCACTTCCAAAACACTACTTAATCAATCGATATATCCCTACTAGAATTTAGAAAATCTAGAAAGGTTTAATCTAGAGATTCTACTGACTAGATGTAGATCTAACAAAGCTTTTATTTTTTTTAAACCTTCAAAATGGAGCAGCCTGAAAGAGAAGGCAAGGCAAAATACTCAAGAATATCAGGCATCGCAGATGCAATGAAACTTGTCTTAGAAACTGACTCAGATTCCAATAGTACTCAAGTGGAATCTGATCCTGTCACTCAAGCCGATTTAGGTAAAAATCCATTGTTTAAGAGGGATTTTTTGGAGCATTGTTTATTGGCAATACAAGTAGTTCCATCTTATTACTGCCGACAAAATTATGAAGGAAAACGTTTCATACATGAAGAGCGATCACACCGACAGTTTCACAGTGACAGCATGAAAAGCTGTGAGGAGAAAGGTTTCCGAGTGGTCGGGTAGAAGTTTTTCAACGGGGCATTTCATCGATTTAACTTGTTGGTGTGTATTCCTAAAAAGGATCAATGTGACATCTGTTTTGGATTCAAGCATGGTAATGTCACCCAGGTGGATGAAGGCCTTCATGTTAAAAAAAAGAGAGAATTGAACAGGAAATTAGGGCAATTGACAAAAGCACCGAGGACAGTGTTTCAGTGTGGACGATGGATTTGGAAAGTGTACTTATGTGTTCCAAAACAAAAGCCAGTTCCATGACGATTGTATTACCGTGCCAAATTGATTGTCTACAAAATGATATACTTTAACTTAAAGACCAAACAAACGGAGAGCTCTCAAGTCAGTATGTGTTCGCACCATAACCACTTAACAAGCTACCTAAGGAATTACAGTGGCATATCCAAGTTAGTGATTTGGAGTGTTGGCTGCAGGTATCAAATAAATCCGCAGGCATTGCAAATAGCGCGCTACATCTTAGTGTAGAAACAAATGCTCCAGAGGAGCAAAATTTCTTGACTCCAGATCACACTCAAATGGATTGTGATGCTATGCACAGCCTCGTAGAAAGAAAGACCAAATGTGACATTTTCACACCGAGAGAAGATGTCCTAGCAATGGCTATGGCCAGGGAAGCACCATTCCCATTCACAGTGACGGAGGTATATTACAACAAGCCTAAGATATTGCCTGGAGATTCTTTTTTATCCATTCCACCTGGAAAGAAAAGGGGGGACTTGACTGTGTCTGAAGTTTACACATACAGGTATGCCCTAAATAATGATAGAACATCTGAAGTGTCATACAAACTCAACTGGAGGGACGAATGGATTGCTCTACCCTGTCAAAGCTTTATTAGACAAAACACAGTAGACTGCGCTCTTTGCTGAGAGATTGACCATCACCGACCGAAAGTTCAAGGATCTGCAAGCTATGGAGTCTGTCCTGACAGAAACTGTCCACAATTTTTATGACACTTTACCCCACGAATGAGCACAATAATAAATATATTGGTAACATTAAAATTAAATGATCTAAAAAAATTTTTTTTTTAATTTGTTTTTTTTTTTTTCGTGTGAACGTCTTCAATTGCATTTGGTTAAGAAAGTTGAAACGGGATAAGATGTACATTTATAAGGATTTCTTTCTCCAATTACATATATTTTCATAATAAATAAGAAACTTATACACTGTATTACTATAGCGCTTTTGCAAAATGAGTCAAGGTGCGCCCAATATTATTTTTATTTAGAGTTTGCTTCATTGGTCAAGAACAATCAATATATATGTTTATTAAATTTCAAGTCTACCATTTTTTCACAACCATAACGTGATGAGTTTAGTAAAAATCACATGTAATTTATTTTGCAATTGGACTCATTTTGTGTGTTAAAAATTATTGTTTACATTCCACGCTACGTTCATTCAATTTGTCCACCTACCAGTTCTTTTTTTTTTTTATTTCTTTTTCACAAATCTACACTGGTGAAATAGCGTATACAGTTGATTCACTTTAGACCGAAATTTAAATACGTAACTGGACAAATTGCAAATATAAAAAATATGAAGAAAAAAAAATTATGGTCTAAATTTTACTTACAGTAAATTCTCATTCATCCCGATCCAATGCCTAACTCTGGTTATCTGAAACTTATATGGGATACATTCTGTTCCAATCAAAGTTGGATAAATGCACAATTTGGATTTCTCTAATATGCCTAAAATTTGAAAAGATACAAACCAAATGTGTGGTCTCTGAAAAAAACACTATATCTTCTAATTCTAGTCACAACGTACAAGTGTGACTCTAGATCACTTACTGCAGAATGTATTGAACTCGGATTATCTGAAACATACACAGAATAAATTCTTTCCAGTCAAAGTTGGATAAAAACATTATTTGGATTACTCTATCCGTTAATCTAAAATTTGAAAATTTATATGAAATCCAAAATTATGGTGGAGGTCCATAAAAATAATACTTACTTCTCATTCTAGAAAGAATGGAATAAATTCTCTCTAATAAAAGTTGGATAAACGCATAATTTGGATTGCTCTACCTGATAAACATAAAATTTGAAAATATAAAATATAAAATTATGCTCCATAAAAATAATACTAATTTCTCATTCTAGTTACAATGGAAATTGGAATAAAGCTTTCCAATAAAAGTTGGATAAACGCAAACTGTGGATGCTCTACACACCATCCATGCATCCACATCAAACTAAAATATAAAACAAACCACAATGTAAACTTAAGTCATTTTGTTTTCCTTATATTTGCACCCCAGATAGTTTGAAGAGCTAAAAAGCGCCAAAATTGCAACCAAAAAAGACTGACCAATATTGGCTAACTCAAGTATACCCTGTGCCAAGATTACCTTAGTCGTGTATATCCCATGATTTTAGCCAAAAGACGAAAATAACGCCAAATTTAAAAATAGACAATGGAACAATAACGGTATAGTCCAAAAAAATCTTTATAGGTTTTGTTTTGGCTTTTAAAATCACTTAAACTCGATTTTCTACGTTACGCCAAAAATGAGTTAGGCAATATTGGCAGCACCATGACGATTTGGTATTTTACATGGTGTGATTAGAACTCTGATAGATAACAAAGATGCACAATCAAAGTTTTATAACTTTGTGAAGAAGACTACCCTGATACAACGAGAAGTTAGAAGATTGATTTTGAAGTCTGTTTAACATTTACCGTTTGCTGGCTTAATCTTATCTTTTGGGTCCCCCAATAATGGTTTTTACATAAAAGGAGGTGCCGTACATGCGCATATTTGGCTGGCATTCTCTAGGATGCCATACGTCACAACTACGTTACACAATAAGAGTTGCTCGATCAGCAAAAGCACACTTACATTTTACTTCTTTTATATGGACAGAGGTTTTTGAAGAACCCTCTTGTTGAGATGCAGAAGAAAAATTTATTAACTTAAAGAAAAAAAGTCAGCAAGCGCTCTAGATCTAGCATAAAATCACAATGAGATTATACTCGTGGAATCACACAGTATTTTGACATTACATTCACCAAGCCCTCAGAATAAAAAAAAACCTCAATCAGCTGCACTGCGGCATGAGCTATGAATAGTTTACATACTCTTGCAAATTTTATTTGCCTGATCGCAAACTCGTCTTTTCTTTAGAGAATCTCTAGTTTGTAGATTATTAGAAACTGTCACAATTGTGAAGGTTTACATAGGAAGAGATGAAGATAAAACTTATGTGATAAGACGAAAGAGTCGTAAAATATGTTGAAGAATTTTTAATCAGTACCTAAGATTTTCTCGTGAAAATTATATTCGATATTCTTCTTTTATCACCAACTAATTAAAATAAAAGCAGATAACAGAATAAAAAAGGATGACCGAATGATTATTGCAAGATTCTAAGAGTCGAATTATGAATCAATTTAGCTTTGTTAAACAAACAAAGTAATCAAACCAAAAAAAACTTTGTTTTTGCTTTCAGCCCCTCAGCTTCTAACATCGTTCAATCCCACAATCCCACACACTTTAAGTACTTTTTCTTTTTTTTATTGAAAATGACATTGTGTATCCGAGGAAACGATTTTTTTTTGTGTAGAGGAAAGTGAACGGAGTTTATGTCACACTTGTTTTACATTATCTAATGATAAAACCAGTTTACTTTTCTTTGAATGCTCTTTATTTACTTAAAAACATTGTTTTCATATGCTAAGCAAAAGCAGTGAGATGGAAAAAATAGAAATACATAGAAAAAAGAGCTAAGAAACCTAAACAGAAGTATATATATATTTTTAGTAGAGTTTTGACACATGATACAATCAATTCTTATTTATTCTCTAAATTCATTGGTGAGATATTTTTTTTTAATTGTTAAGTAATACAATGCTAGGATGAAATCATTTAAGATGCAGTCCAATGAATACAGATTAAAAGTCATCGAATGCTTTAAGACTGGAAAATCTAAGGCGATACTTTATCTTGCTTAAAAGCCTAGATGGTTTTGTCTCGCATGAGGAATAACGCACTGTTTATATTTAAAGCTGTGTATAAAAGGCATTACTACATCTAGGCTTGACGGTTCTGCTACATCTCCTCCTGAACCGCTCTATACACAGCCTTAATTTTTTGTGCAACATGAGCTTGCTATCATAGTGTCGCATCCAGTTTTTATTATCGCTGTAATAGTAAATATAAAGTGATGGTAGTTTTTACTTCTAAGGCCTAACTTTAATCGGGGCGATTTTTAAACTTCATGTAATTATTGCGGTAAGTTATTTAAAAAGCTAGATTTTTAATACAAACTGTCAATCCAACAGTTGGGAGCAAAAATTAGAATATTTTGAATTCTAGATCTACGCTGAGATTATTGCAATCCCAATAGTAAAGTTAATATTTTAAATTTAGACCTGGATAGCGAAATTTTTATTTCAAGCTTTCCGTTTGTTTATCGCAGCAGTGAAATTTAGGCGGTGATATTTTTTTGTTATAGGCCTACATTTAAATGGCTGCAAAGTTAGGATCTTGAAATCAGATCTTGATTACAAGCACTCTCCGCCTCTGCTTCTTCCATTTCTGCGTGACCTGTTCTAGTTTTTGCTTATACCAAGCATTCATGAATGGTTTGTTCCTTATACATTTCCAAAGCATTTCATCTCATTTAAATTATTAAAGTGACTTGCGACAAAATCATGAAAATGTAGTTCTTTAAATGATATCTTGATGATGAACTTTCACCATCTCTGCTTCTGCCATTCCAAGGTGTTCTGACTTTTGGGGCAACATGTTTTCCTTTTTCCAGGCACTATACCTCAATGAATTTTCTGTAGTCCTACATATTTGCTCTTCTTTTCATTTCTAAAGTATTTCATCTTCCATGTTTGTTTCTTTCAGAAGTTAATTCACACTTATCTATGTTTTAATAGACTTTAAATTGGATTCTAGGATTTCTTTCAAATTATGAAAAAACGACAATCTTTACTAATTGCTGAAACGGTCTCCAAGTCAAGACGTCAACTTCTAGATTTCATGATCCTATTCAAAAAAGGATAAATGGAGTTGAGGTTGCGTCACATTAACAGCAACTTCATTTGGTTTACTTTTGCTCTGAGTGAAGGATATGGCACCTCGACTTCATCGGGCAAAATTACTGAATAAATCATAGCAGCTGCAGATCCTAAGCCCTTCAAAATGTAGATTGCCAACTCCATTCATGTTGACATCAAATGATTTTAAGTTAAAAATTAAACCTTATTAAGGCTGCTTTACACAAAATACCTTCGTTTCTTTTTGTTTGTTTTTTTGTTTTTGTTTCCGTTTATTTTTTTTTTTTTATGTTAAGGAATTTTCACTTCATTTGCGAAAGAATGTCGGCTTTTTGCGTGGCTACTAAACCCGTGATCATTCAATCTGATCAAGAAATACACTGAAATAAGGCTACATTTCAGTTCTCCACTTCATTGGTTGATATTGTTATTTATGAATTTTATTTATTTATTGATTTAAGCGTTTTTATTTTGTTTTCTGCATATCCAAATTAGATAGATTATGTTTCTATACATGTTTGGAGAAATATGCCTAAAGTGGCAATAGCCTGAAACATTCTTCAGCAAATAAGATAAGACAAACCTTGATATGCTTAAAATATCTTTTTCTTTCCCGTTCAGAAACTTCAACCCCCCCCCC
>BLXT01001607.1:124467-141967 GCA_019648995.1 Plakobranchus ocellatus
GAGAGAGAGAGAGAGAGAGAGAGAGAGAGAGACAGAGACAGAAATCCTTTCTCTGTTGGTAATGATACTCGACTGAATACAGGGCGTATAAAGGTGAGCGAAATGTTTTTGCAATACTAGACACAATTGCATTCCTAAGGAAGATTGATATGCTTTAAACTGAAGAGATTATTCGATGTATTGTAGGGATCAAGATTTGAGATTCAATAGTAATACTGTCGAAGTGATTGATCTTTTACTTTGTTTTTATACACAGAACATCATAATATTATTTGAACTATCGCTAAATATGGGTTTCAGGCTTTGGCCTTCACACTAAGAACACTTTAACCAACTGATCGGAAAAAGAGAAGTGAAAGAGCAACCTAGTGAATGCGACAAGCCACAAAGAGAGGCAGACAGTCCCGATACCTGTTGTAAATCTTTGCAAGATCGTAATAATAATGTGGCCAAAGAAATGGACCCTGAATTTGTAAACACTTATTAAACGTACTTTGATTGATAGACTTGAGAAATATTTCGAGAGCTTTACGACAGACAGTGTGTGTGTGTGTGTGTGGTAGACGGAGAGTTATGAGATGCTACCAGCACAGGAGAGAGATTGAATTTATTACGTCGATATTCTAGGATATGGTTTTTGTATTATGTATAGTTACATATTTAAACATACACACACACATATATATATGCATATGTGTATATATATATATATGCATATGTGTGTATATATATATATACATATATATATATATATATATATATATATATATATATATATATATATATATATATATATATATATATATATATACATAAATATAATTCAGAATCTTCCTAACGGCCTTCGTAATTTATGAGTAGTGTCAAAAGTGTAAACATTTTGTTGTATCAGTATATTTAATTTAAGAAAGTTATATTGTATTATGGTGACCAATAACGAAATTTATTTTGTCGCAGTTGTGTCGCTAAGTATAGTGGTTCTATCCCGTATCCATGAAAAAACAATTGTAAAAGAATTAATATTATGTGGAGAGCATAATGAGTGAGTGGCTAGTCTACATTCTGACCCGATTTTTCGCCTGACAAATTCAGCTTTGATGTTGCTAATACTATTTATAGTCTACAAAAAAAATGTTAAGCATCCAGTGCCTAATTACAAAGTTTTTTTTTTCTGTTTTTTTTTTTCTTTTTCTTTTTTGCCAGTGCATTGAAACTGCTATACTATTAGAACTATTCATATGGAATGTTAGTTCTTTGAATTTTAAAATTAAGAAAAGTTTAGTTCTTAACATAAAACTTGCAGTCCAAGCCATGCATTTTTATTTTAATTTCAAGAGTATGGATTTGTCGTGTTCTTCAGTAAACCAGTACATGTCCGTTTCCTCATCTTCTCTGACCACTGGCGGGATAAAATAAAATCACATCCAATCCTCCTCAAATCGCCTGAATCCATTCAGGTAATAAATACATCACTAGCCATCAGTCTATATCATTACAAACAAAAGCGCTCTTTGCTCCCCTAAAAAGTGTAAAAATTTATATTCATATTCCTTATAGCTTGAAGAAATCAGTTAATAGATCTTAACAAATCAAAGGTCGCATTTTAAAAGGCCGAAATGATGCTAGTGACTTTTCTTCAAAAAATTTCTCACTGGAAATAAATATAGTCGGTAAATGTTACATCTTTGTCGAGACCATGCGCCACATTTTATGTAGGGCAATCTATAAAAGCCGTAAAGTCGATTAAGGTTCCGAAAATGGAATAGAAATAACCAAAAAAAAAAAATTGCAGGTTAATGGATCCAAATTTTCTACGGGAGGGTCATTAAAAAAAAAAAAAAAAGGAAGTTTGTCTGTATCTATTGGATTAATCTCCGACCTGAAAAACTGAATTCCTTAGAGCGAAAAACTACGCCTTGGCGATCACCTTAACTGTTTATACAGAATTGCTGATGGAAAGCTGTGAAATAGGTCAAATTGACCCTGTACCCCATATTATGAATGGCAAAGCTGATCTTTTCGATTTGATTCATAATTCTCAGAGTCTATAGAATCAATATGGTATTCTAATGCCTCAAGGACAGAAATTGTTATCGAATTGTTCTATTTTTCGCTTACCTTCAATAGATTCTTGCGATACTTCTGCGGAGACAAAAGCGGCATGGCTAGAAGACACATGAGTAAGGAATGGTAAGAGGCAGAAAAAGGAGGCCCTATTCTATTTCAGTGATATATCTACCATCGAAAGGGCTGGTCTTCTGTGTAACTCGCCTGTAAAGGAGGAACTAAGGTTTCTATGAGAAATTCTAAAACAGGTGCTGCATTTAAGCGGAGCTAAATAAAAAAAAGTCATTATAATAAAATCATACAATAATAATGTTTGAAAAAGTACATGAAATATGTGAATAGAGAAATTAATCTCTGAAAAATAATTGAACAATTTTGTATCTGCCGAGTATTATTGTTTTACGACCCCCTATGTTTTTTGCCATACCTATGCGAAAAAAAACAACAACAAAAACCGACGTTTCATAATATGATCGTTGAATAGTTTTTTTTTTTATTTATTTATTTACATCGCATGTACATGAATAAACATAATGAAAAAAAGTAATAATACTCGACCCACAAACCGACTCATTCTGAATTATAGAGAATACAACACCAACAAAGATGGCAACAATATAGAATGTATTAACACATAGCATGATATATTATATGTTGGAAATAACCAATGATATAAATCAAGACAAAACAGAGAATTATTAATATGGTAATACTCAAATTATTTATGCTGATATTAACACGTCTGAAAGTATGAAGAATAAATCACTAAAGAACATAATAATACTCAAGTAATAATGTCCATGTAAGGTACACTAGTTTCTGCTGAGTGGGTCCCTTCCGCGGATGGTACGCAGGCTGACTCCAGATTGGTTTGAATGTCGAGCAATTTGTGACCCAGAATAGCCATCACCACAGTAGGGCTCCACGTGTCCTTACGGCTGTCTTTGTAGGGACTGTCTTTGCTAAGGCAGGAAGCCGTCATATCGCGGGTCGTTTGAGTCTCTGCGACAGGACAATGACATCGATTGCTGTGTGGATCTGACGTTCCTTCAGGAGCTCACAAAATTTGATAATATTGGCCAGCGTCGTGCGGCGGTAGTGCACGGGGAACTCCTGAAGAATGTCCGCAGAAGGCACGGCTGATTGCTTGAGCGTTTGTTTGAAAGCAGTCTCTCTACTGCGCCATCTAAATGGCACGAGGCCCTATGCAGTGCTGGATGTCCAGCTGCTCGCGCAGGTGAGAAACGGGTTTGCTTTATCAAACATATTAGCATGATGATAGCCAAAGCGTGCAAAGTCCTCGCCAAGTGTGCGGATAGCAGTCTTCGTAGTAGTCTTAGTGAAGATGGAAGACATGGTATGGGTGCACGGGTACTGGGAGAAAGCGTCAAGCGTGACCAGCCAGTTGTGGCCTCGCAAGCTGATGACGTGATGAATATGAACACGATTCCAAGAATTCTCTGAGATGAGATGGCTGCTTAGGGGGCAGACACCAGTGCTCATTGCAGGTCGCGCAGTGGCGAGCAAAGTCTTCAATGTCAGTATCGATGCGGCGCCAGTAAACGGCAGTTCGTGTCAGCTGCTTCATTTTCTGCATGCCAAAGTGACCCATGTGCAGAACGTGGAGGATTTGGGGCTGCACTGTTGTCAGTGACTGTAGATGTGATAGCCGCTAGCAAATGGCAAAGAGCATAGCTCGGCTTCATTTGCGCAGGGATCTTCTTTAGCCATCTGAGTTGAAGGCAATGAATCACATCAGTAAGAATTTGATCTTTCGACGTGGCACGGCGAGGCTTCGGGGTCTGTTGGGATGATCTGAGTGCTAATCATTTTCATGGTGCAAATGTTTCTTAGGTATGGACAGTCTCCTCCCGGTCAAAAAATGGATCCGCTCCGACAGGCAATCTGCTCAGAGCCTCTACGTTGCCATGTAATCTAGAGTCTCTATACTTCATCTTATAGTCGTTTTGGTTCAAAGTAAAAACGCATCAGATCTGGAAAGCCTGTTTGCGGCCGCAGCTGGAATCAGTTTTCTTAGTCTCAATCAATAATCAGTTGCTCGTGGCCTTCACTAGAACAAAACGTTCTCCGTATATGAATTGATCAAATTTGTTGAGACCAAAGACGTTAACCAAAGCCTGCCTCTGAATTTTACTCTACTTTCTTTGTGTCTGTGTCTTTGTGGCTTTGATTCGCTAACAAAAATGAGTCTCTCACAGTCGTCGCTCTATCTATAGAACAACAAACAGCAGATTCCCACGCGGGATATGTTCACTTCCATGGCAAGATTGAAGGCGGCTAGTACAGTCAGCATTGAAAAAGTCTTTTATCTGCTGAAAATCTGCTTGCTCTGGAGCACCCCACAGAGATGAGATTTACTTCTATTACTTCTATGTTAATTGGTACAGAAGTTCCAGAGTAGTTGACAGTTTTAGAAGAAATTACCCGTAGAACCGACCTTGGCCTAGGAAAGATGTGAGGCTGGATACGTTCTTGGGTGTTGACACCTGTGTGATCGCCTCTGCTTTCGGGCCTTTTCTGAGATCCTTGGACAGACGTTGACCTAGGTACTCTACGTAAGACTGAGTGAAGAAAAGGCATTTCTCTTGCAGGCAGCGACGCCCGTTGCCTCCCAGAAGCTAGAGCAGACGTTGGAGATTAATTAAATATTCTTCCGCATTGCTGCCACCGACAGAAATGTCGTAGTATATTGCCTCATCAGTTAGATCTTGTGTGTGTAAACCGTTATTTCTCGGGGATAATCAGGACCAAATGGTAAACGTTTTATAGCAAGAATCTCTTGTGGGTACTGAGGGCTGGCTTCTCCTTCAGAGCCTAGGCAGCTCTCTACCCTCGGCCCAGTTTCTACGTAAAATTATCCGGTAATGGCATAGGATGGAGATATGTCTCGAAGGTGTGCTTTTAAAGTAACTGAGTAGTCACTACAAACTCAAATGCTGGCCTGATCTTGAGAATATTTAATCTTTATCGGCACTCTAAGCGTTCCGTATGAGTTAAACTGAGTAGGCTCCCAGTTTCCTCTTTTGACGCCGGTTTGCAGTGCAGAATCTAGATCTTCTTGCACGGTGATAGGGACACGACTTGGCTTGTGGAAGACTGACTGGATGTCTGGATTGAATCTGATTGCCATTTCAAAGTCTTTGAGAGTTCTTATCTCTTTTTCAAAAAAGGTCTGGGAACTCGCTGCATAACTTCTTCCAAGAGTTCTACAGAGCTGTATTTCGGCTGTCTCCTGGAACCTCTTGTTCTCACTGTCAAAGAGAAGCTGGTCACGCGACAGACCTAGGCTCCTGCAAGACTCTCTGGGGATGATGATGAATGATAGATGGATTATTACAACTTTTTCATCCTTAGGTTTCTTCTCCTTGACTATAGATGTTTCCAAGCAAAAGTAGGTTCTGATTTGATGCGCACCAGTACTTGCACCTGGTTTTGACATTTGAGGCGAGTTTGTTTTTTGCCTCGTATCGATGGAAATAAAACTGTCTCTAGAGCTAGTGTTGTTGTAAAGTTTACTGGGTGGCATGACAGGAGGCACTGTTGAGCCAGGGGTAGAGTCGATGAGACCCTGACTTCTTGAGTGTCTTTATGTGCTGATGCCGTTTTTTCTTCCCTAGTCAAACTCGATGTGACCTTTCATGATGCGAAATCAGCTTGTCATAGTTGCTGCAGCATCTTTGTTGTGGTCCATTCGGGCTTGCGGCTGAGACCGCCTCCTTTGGAAGCTGCGGTTAGGAGCAGGTAGCTTGTTGTTTCTTGGTGACTTTACTGGTGGTTTCTTCTTCATAACTTTATGTATACCAGTATCAGGAGAGCCCAGAGTTTCCTTATCCACCCTATTTGCCTCCTCCACCTCTGCTGCAATTTCAATTGTGCGTCAGATCGCCATCTTAAATTTTGAAAAGGTCCTTGTAAATTGCATCGTTATGGATGAAGCAGCCAAATCAGGTCTCAAGGCTTCATGGAGAGAATCTTTGATTGTGGCGAAGTCACATGTGGCAGCTTCCTAACGAATACGCATTGCCAGCGCGTGCACATATATTCCCCTGGTTTTCGTTTCGTATTGGTCCAGAGCAAAAGTTTTTTTTCCGCACGACGAAAAGTTTCCGGTCATACTGCTCTGCCAGAGTTATAAAATCCCCCTGTGCGGCTCATGATTTTCTCACCGTTTTACCCTGATAAGGATAGGAAACATATGATCTGACAATTGGTTATTGCAACGCAGACTTTTTGCAGTAAACAAATGAGGCTTTCATCGACCAATTACTTATAGCCCGCTTTCACGTTACTAAGCTCTAAAAAGAACAATAAGCAGCACGGGCGTTAATCGAGGCTAGTGGTTATCCAAAGATAAGACTACAGTGAAAAGAGGACTTTCGTTTTACGTTTCCAAATCTGTGAGACCAGCACTACAGGCTCTGTTAAAGGAGTGCATCACTACCCCACATAGCAATCTAAAAAAAATTCCTAAAACATGTTTATCTCCGTTGTCGAAATGAGCTGCGATTCGTATTTTGAACATTTTTAAATCATCAATATTGCCAAAAGCACCACTCCGATAGCTTTTAAATGGTGAAAACCATTGGCTTTTTTATTGCGATTATAATTTGTATAATAAGCATTTTAATGAAGTAGAAACATAAAAAAACGGCAACAAACAAACCCTTTACACCGGTTTAGCAGAAAAGATAATATTTTTTTCGTTTGCACTGTTTGATTATAAAGAGAATTTACGCACAGTCATAACAAATGTGATCAACTTGGACTATCATAACCACTGATCAGTTCAAAGTCTGAGGGTCTGGAGTTTATTTCTCAGCCATTACAGTACTACCTTGTATTGAACTAAACTTTTCCTTCCCGATTTTCCAAGTTCATTAGAGCGAATGATCGGCAAGCTTAGAATTTCCTACAGGCGCAATGAAAATTAAAGTGATGTAAATTGTTAGCGTTCCTCAAATCTTGAACAAGCAAATATAATCTCTATCGTTTTGTAATCATCACACGTGTTATGACGGGATGCCCGTGTAAGGTAAGGATTTTCGATTTCGTTTGGAAGTAAAAATAAGAGACAATATTTACCTCCATCAATGTCAATGGCCATAGAAAAGATTTGCAATATCCATATGTGAAAATGAAAACGAACAAAAAAAGCACATGGGCAGCCTCTCTTTCACTTGCTGTATCAAAATCAAAATGACATGCATACTCACCAAGATGTTCGCACAAAAGAACTTGAAACTTTCATCCTCAGCCATCCAGAAAAACGGGACTGAAGGCGTGGCAAAATGGCAACATATCGCGACATGCGGCCTGTGCATACAGCACCTGTGACTAACCCCTCTCTTTCTCAAACATCTCTCTCTTTGTCTAGCTGCTGTCTGCCTTTGCATCTCTCTCTCTCTCTTTCTCTCTCTCTCTCTCTTTCTCTCTCTCTCTCTCTCTCTCTCTCTCTCTCTCTCTCTCTCTACCTCTTGTTCTCTCTCTCCAATAATTTTCGCTCCTTGGATAAGCGGTACGAATTCGTTCCAGAGAATGCCATTCCTCCACCTTCTCCCCTCTTGCCAACATAATTAGTATCTTGGTGTGAACGGCCTTGTGAAAGTTGCCATACCTTTTATTATCAATTTCAATCGTTAGAACCAACAGACAAAGCTGGGGTGTGGTTAGTGCCTCCCTAAGCTCAATCAAATATAACATAACAGGGGTGAAAGAAATAAAAAAAATATAAAAAACCTTAATGAAATTCGTTAAACACCTACAATTTACACGCAGCCTTTATTAAAGAATAACTCCTTCAACCAGCAAAACCAGCCCTTATTCATGAAACGATGCATTGAGGAAAACATAATCTATGTAAAAGACTTTTTCCAACAAATGTTTTCGTATTACGAGACGAGTTTGCCGGGATCATCATCATCAGGTGCCTTGCTTTACAGCGTTGGCGATCATGGTCCTCCACTTTTTCCTGTCCTTTGTCGCTTCTATTGCTTCCAACGATTTCCCTGCCTTCAGCCAGTCTGTCAGGCCTTCAATGAGCTTTTCTCGTTGTTTTCCCCTACTGCGTTTTCCTTCCAACATTCCTGTTGTTACAAGATTCTCCAACTTTTCTCTTCGCATAACATGGCCGAAAAAGGTTGCTTGACGTTTACGGATTTTGCTTATGAGTAGTCTTGTTGTATGAGCTTCCTCTAAAACTGTGTCATTTGTCTTCTTTGCTGTCCATGAGATTCGCAGCATTCTTCTAAGGAACCACATTTCCGTTGCCGGGATAACAGACCCATAACCCACAAATCAGATGGATTTTAATAATCTCAATTTTTTTTTGTTTTCTGCGAGTGCAGAAAATGAATGAACTAAATATCGCAGATAAGGGAAATTAAAAGAATTTTCGAAGAACAAAATCTAGGAATGTTAAAAGTTGAACTTCTGCAGAACAGCTTCACTTTCAGATATCTGACGAACTAATATGGACGCTATCTTGGCAGAGCACAAGTGAAACTCAATTACGTGCGTTTCAATGGAAATCTTACACATGTATCCCAAAAAATTACTCAGAGAAATGGGGATTATCCCAAAGGTGATTAACATTGAACACTTTTTTTGCAGAAAGCTTCCTGGTAAAAGCACTATGGAAAGAGATGGAAAGTTTTTCAAATGTATTCCCGTGCAAAAAAGGCACCCTAATAGCTACACTTATCCTATCTACAGAAATGATCCTCTCCTTATAAGAAACAAAAGAGGACCGTAATTAACCATGCAGAAAACTCTAAAAGTGTTAACAGCATGAAATAGTAATAGTCAAGCTTTCAAGAATGAAAATAGGATGAAATAATTAAAAATCATGTTTGTCCTTGATATTTTTTTTTTTACTCTACCAATAGAATATATCTGACCTGTTATGTTTCGGCCACAAAAGACCGCAAACCTCGATAGCGATAGGGTTTACGAGTGACCACCTTACCAAAGAACACTAACAGTAATCGCCCATGACTTGCTCATTTCCTGTCGTTCCAACATCTAATTAATAAAAGGAAGGCGAAAATCCTCCTTTACTGCTCTGTCATCTCTAGACAAATATATCTTAGTTTCGTATCAATCTCATTCTCTTTATCCACAAACGAGGTCTTGAATGCTACGGGATTCAAAATCAATAATGCAAAAACCTTAAATTCTACTTAACTATATTCAAATCTAGGAACGCAGCCGCTTTACCCTTTTCCTCTCTCTATGGCTTTTGAGTTGGTGCTGAATGAACTTTAACAACATAACCGGGATCAGTGTGAAGAAAGAATTATACATATTCATAGGAAAAAAATAGAAATCAAATTGAGTGCAATTATATCTTTTACACTTAAATCTTCCAAGATGTGGAAAATGTATAAGGATAACGGTTGTGGAGAAATGGAGACATACATCTATAAGATTTGAAATAGCTTCCTTTTTTAGGGTAATACAATAGTCATAATAGAAAAATTTAAAGATATGCACTACATTTTATCATTGGATAGTAATCCCAATGTGAACTTCATATACAGTTTTAGGGAGAAAAAAAAAGCAAGTCAAATAATTTTAGCAACCAAAAAAATGTGTCTAATGCATGTAAACGTAAATCCTCTTGATTTCGGTTAGATTTGGAATTTGCATATGGAAGATTAGTTTTATTTAATTTTGACTTTGAAGCAGCAATATTGATCTCTCTATTAAAGGCAGGAATATTTTCTTAAGCTTTCTTCTCGTGATCAGTAGAGGGGTTGGCGTTGAGACTGTTGTTTTCTTTAGATGCCAGAATAAAAAGTGTTCCCCTTTATTCCTGTCCCATCTTTTTCTTGTGTGTGCTCATTTTTTTTTCTGAAGTCTCACAAAGATGTTCCCTCTTTCATCATCTTGTTCTGATTTCTTTCTCTCAACAATATAGCACAGTAATTCTATTTATGAAAACTTGAAATATTTTTATGATCGTAAACTAAGAAACAACCTATGCCAGAAAGGCCTATTTCATCCATAAGCACTTTCTTAAGTTTTACAAGGGCTAATTTTCTGTCATGAAAGTGTAGCATGTAAATTGTGGAATCAACCCTAACCATTCGAGGAAAGTAATACTAAAAATAATGGAAATAGAAAAAAGTCATACAAATGTAAAATGGAAGCGAGCATATGAAAAGTGTGATACCGCAGGGGAACGAATTAGCCACTTGTTAGAATGGACGGGGGTTACAACATCACAGGGTACAACAAACGACTGCACAAGAAGGTCACACCAAATAGAAGGCAGAACACCGGGAATACGCGACAGAAAACTTATATTATAATAATAATGTAAATATATGTAGAAGTAGGGAAGTCACACAAAGAAGTAGACAGATAGATACGAGAGCCAAATATAAAATACACGCACGCAGGCGCGACAATAACTATTCAGAGCGTTGCGTAATCTTATACAATTAAATAAGGTAGAACCGTTTAAATCCACTTACGAGGAAACTCTCCTCAAATTACTTCTTAGATTGAATTGTTACAATCAATAAATATAGTTAACAGGTAGGATCTTTAGATAAAGTTTAAAGATATAATTTACTAATTTAATTCATAGATATAATCCACAAATATAATCAATAGGTCCAATCTACAGATATAATAAATAGTTATAAATCTACAGATTTAACTAATAGATACAAAACCCCACACTGTTCAACCACACAAGCACACGCTTCCAAACACGATCCAGCGATGATTCCCGTCCGCGGAGCTTGTAGTAGAATAGGGTATATAGTTCCAAACACAAACAGTCAAATGTCCAAATAAAGAAACGTCCCGACACAATCTGGGTCCCGCTCAATAGTTCCTGATTTACACAGTAATAATAGTCCTACCCGTGTCCTTTAAGCTCTCCGCTTACTTTCTCCGACTCCGACACACTGTCTTTCACCAGACAGGTGACACGCCCTTACGCGAGGGACAATAAATATTAGAAGCACAAGAAGAATGCCAATTCAGCTGTACATGGTAGATCATAGACCTGTCTGCGTAGGTCTGCATAGGCACACAGCCTCCAGCATGGAATATTAATGCATTCAATTACGTTTTACCACCGTAACGATTTCACAGGAAACATAATACGTAGACTTGACCATCAGTCTGGCTAGGCACACAGCCTCAGGAAAATATCATACCGATGTAGACACACTCAGGTGGTAAGAAGGTTTAAAGTTTCGTCTCCAGTCAACAAATCTGCCTCAGTACACCAGGGCCGTTCCGTGACTGTTCAGTTCGAGTGCTAAAATTGGAGTGTCTGACCCAGGCAAAATCCCGCCGACTTGCAGCTCCACTCAGCCCGTGTCACAACGGGGTCTGAACTTCAAATCACTTCACACACACACACCAAACATTCAACCCTAACACAGCTAACATGAAAACATGACTTCACCAGTCCTAACACCACACATGCTACATTTGTTTTTTTTTTTCTATGATCAATTGCTCGAATTCATTTACTGATTTCCACAACCATTACGATCCATTTGTATTCCAATGCGAAAACAATTAATCCAATAAAATTATGAAAAAAGCTTCATAAAGATTTTTTAAAAACTTATTTTACAATAAAAAAAATATTTCTGAGTAACATATTTAGAGCATACACTGTCAGATAAGCGTTTGAAAAATACTCTTTAGCCATTTGATGCTTTCCTACAGCAAGGAGCATTTGTCTCAATGTAAAATGACCCAGGATACAGGGGTTTTCGGTAAGAAAGGACATTAAATTAATAAGTGCGCAGCAAATGGGAACGAAAGAGTTGAATTAACAAGGCGTTTCTATAAGCAAACATACCCGCAAATTTTAAAATGATTGCAAGCCTATTATGAAATCATAAGTACATACTGAGCTGATATTCACTTAAAAGATACTATGTTGACCTTGGCTAAATCTACACTTTTTCTCAGCCAGCAGCCAAGCCAGTTTTTTTTTATCTGCTCCACATGAAACAAGCTGAGACTAAAGATAACATAAATTAAGCCCTACACTAAAATTGTTGTGAGCGATCAATGTGTTGCCAGCATCGAACGAAATAATAATCATCTAATTGAAGTTTTAAGGGCCTGTCATTTTACGTACTATTGAGCATTCAGTGAATTCTGCGTAATCTTCTTCTCTGAACACGGGAAATGGAAGTGAGTCAAACTCTTCATTTGCGTTCAAACGACGAAGACATGAGCGAACTTTAGTGAATACGCTTTAAATTTCAAAAGTGTCTGAAATACTGTCTGTTGCTTCATTCTTCCTCTTCTCCAAGTAAAAAAGTCAAGATGTCTATCGAGGAAAGGTTTGCACAAAACCCCACGGATCATTTAAAGAAAACAAAAGAGGATTTACTCCACAGTGTGAGTGTCAGAAGACCATCGATGCCCTGAAAACAGCAGCTGATAATCCCCATGCCAAGGGGCAGCTCGGATATTATCTGTTGGAGAAGTTAATTTTTGTCCGTATATGTGAGATGTTAATTGAGTATTCAGGTGCGAAGTATTTTCTCTCTCTCTCTCTCTCTCTCTCTCTCTCTCTCTCTCTCTCTCTCTCTCTCTCTCTCTCACTCTCTCTCTCTATCACTCTCTTTCTCACTATCTCATTTTAAGGCGTGACACTTCGCGCTTGTATGGAATTTCTAGTGCTGCTCGACAGGAGAGAGAGAGAGAGAGAGAGATCTTTGACGTCTTTTGTCGGGCTGGTATTTCTTCCAGGATTCTCGAAGTTGCAATCTACAATGCCCTTGATCTTCTCAAAGTAGGCGGTCTTGTTTCCTCATCGAGCAGCGTTCATGGCACCCATAAGTCCTCGTATCGCCGGAACCTCTCATTGGAGGCTGACCAACTGGTGTCAATCAACTCCACAACGTCTGCCTCATAGCGTAGGATACTGGATATGGGTGTTGTCGCACGGTACTGAAGACGCTAACTGGATATGGGGATATGGTGCTCCTCCACTGTTGTCGAAACAGGGCGGTCGGGAGAAATCGGAGAAAAATAGCCCATCATCAAGCCTCAGTTCATCCACTGTCTCCTCGTTACCTCAGCCACGAAGCTCCGGTAAGATTTCAGAGCCATAGTAATCACAGCCGCTAATCTCGTTATCGTCCTTCACAATATCCAGACTTGCTGTTGATCCACAAAACTTCAGTGTTTCTTCACTAACGGTATCCTTCATGCTGTACCTCTTCAGTAAGTTGGGACTGAAGGTCTTCCCCTGCCCATTGACGCTGATGTGGTAATCATTAGCATGAGGCAGACGTTGTGCGACGGAGACGGAGAATTTGGGATTCATTAAGAGGACAATTCTCCTTACGCATATCTTGTCGTTTTGGTACAGGGCTATTGGCAGATATCTATCTGTCAAGAAGACATCTCTAGGATAGCGGTTGTGACACTGGAACGTCACTATGAATTTCTGAGGATGCCGTTCGGGAGCCCAGAGCAACCCTGACCCGCACTGTAGATGCTGTTGAGAAAAATGACGTATGTAAAGGACTATGCAGACGACTTATTGGTCACACTCCAATTTGAGAGGATCATCTGAGGACTCTGAGAGAGCTCTTCAGGTGGCTGCAACAGGTGAGCTTTACCGTGAGACCAACAAAGGGCATGCCTGTGGCAAAGACAATCGATTTCCTTGGTCATCGGCTTGGAGAGGTAGCAATCAGCCTTCAGGACGAGAATGTAGAGAACGTTCGAGCTGCGTCAAGACCAAAACCAAGAAGGTGTTTGCGCATTTTTAGGCTTACCTGGTTATAACAAAAAAGTTTATTTCTAACTATTTAACAATTTCGAGATCTTTATCTGATTTGTTACGTAAAGGGGACTGAACCCGGTAAAATGGGATGACGCTCAAGATAGAGATTATCATTCTTTGAAAACGGCAGTGATGTCTAGGCCGGTCATGCTCCTGCCCGATATAGGTCCTAGTTTTGTTTTAGGAGGGACGCATGATCGTGGCCTCAGTGCGGCTCTCAAGTAGAGAAGTCAGGGTATGTTACTCCCTGTGACGTACTCCAGTAAAAAGTCAGATATGAAGGTACACTATTCGATGATACGAGATTAGGCCTAGCTATCGTTTGGGGAATAAAAAATTTTGCATTGGATGTTTACGGTGAGGAGTTTACTCTGCTTAACAAATTATGGCCCCCTGAAGCATTGGAAAGTTGCCAAGTTCGAAAGTTTCAGCATAATGAGGTATAGCCTTAATTATTTTTTTTTAATGTCTAATGCACAAAGGGTAGTGAGAATATTGGTCTAGATTTTTCAAAGCGATTTCAGCAGTTGTGTAACTTACAGTGTTTGACACAACCCGATCCAACTTAAAAGTTCACCTTCTATAAATAATTTCATTATGCCTCGTTATTAAACTGTTACATATGTCTAATTTTTAAAGAACTATTCTCTGTTTATCATGGTATTTTGCCACTGCTTAATGATAATAGTTATTCTTGTATTAATGATTGGTTTTCTAATTTGTAGTTCAGTAATATTGTAAAGAGAATGACAAGTATGGTGATTAGTTGTAACAAACGTATGTAGTTGATACCGATAAATTATGCTGTATTTTTTATATATATTCTTGAGTGAGGTCATATGTGACAATTGTTCATTGTGAATTGAGTCTAGATCTAGCTTAGGGACAGGGGGAAAAGCCCAAAACCTGTAATATTGTAACACAAAAATGATTTTTTTACTCACCAATCTCAAATCGAATGGTGTCAGTAGATCCTCCACCTTGGTCAGGGTCAGCCCTTAGTCTCTTTTTGCACAAGGTGATGCATATTCTGATTTCCAGCGCGGTAATCTGATTCCAGCTCTCCTCTTTTTTTTTCAATAAATTTTGGCTTGTTACTCTGAAGATAAGTTTTTGTGAATAAACTTGAGTAGGATTCTGCCCTATTTTGTTGAAAGATGTAGTTTTTTCAGACATCTGCAGGCTGGCGAGATTGTTCTTTCAGTTTATTGACGCAAACTTCGAATGCACTTTCGTTGGTGTAAGGAAAAAGAATATATGCTTTGTCGATTCCACAACACCCTAGCTGAAAACCCAACTTTTGTTGTCCAGTAGTGTGAAAAATATAACAGCAATCAAATTTCAGATTGGTTTCACATTTCAATCAGGAGTTACCCGCCCCTAGATGAAGGCTCATTTTTATATCCGAATCTTGACGTTATGATAATACAGTTTTTTGGTGTCCGACTTTCTTGCTGTCTGGTTGCTTTGCGGCCACGGGACTGATTTCGTGCACACACTTGGACATTGTTTGGAAAGAGTTACATCGGACCGCCATGTTTTATTTTGAAGTTGTACACCCTACGGATTGGCCGCGGTTTTGTTTTATTTTTTTTCACCCCATCGCGATATGTTTATATATATATATATATATATATATATATATATATATATATATATATATATATATATATATATATATATATGTCACGACAGGGACACGCTCAGGGAAAAGGCAAAATCGACTGCAAAAATTTCCGTGCTTTATTGCATCAAACGAATACACACAGCGTTGACAGTTTCAAACTTCTTCAATAATGTTTCTGGCATACAAAATATTGCTAAATATACAAAGATTTGAGTAGTTGTCGTCCTAAAGTTTTGGCTGAGGTTTCTTTCTAGGTCTAATATTTCTTGGCTATTTCTTGGCTATTTCTTGGCTGCAACAAACATTGTCTAAACTCAGGTAGATGTGACAGCGCGTGGTCAATCACTTCGGATTGAAACTCTGTAAATCTGGAGTCTAGGGTTTGTTTCTATGCTAAGAAAACAGAGCTACTTTTTTTATGTTAACGCTCAGCCGTCTCAATCTGCACTACCACCGTGGGTCTCTCGCTTGCCTCAATAATTAGGCGACCTTGCACCAAAGGCCTAGTTTCGCCTACTCACTTTGTATTGCACGCAAAAGCGTCACAGTGAGTGAATTCTCCTACTCTTTCTCGAGAGTGAAGGCTAATAGCATTTACTCGGCTAAGGAAAAAAGTACTGGCAACTAGCTATGCTTATTAATGCTTATTCGACATGATTTTCAGGCGATCAAACTTTCATTCATATGCTGTAATAAAGCGCATGGTTGGTACCGTTGACACTTAGTAAAATATTTTCATGCACCTCTCACTTTCTTCTACATTCAACCATGACAACATATATATATATATATATATATATATATATATATATATATATATATATATATATATATATATATATGTGTGTGTGTGTGTGTGTGTGTGGTCGGCTGAGAGCCAGAAGTCACCATGTCCAATTTTGGTCGATTAGGTAAAAGTAGCACCGGCCTACTTTTTGGAGTGTTATGCACTTTCTGTATAAATATCTAGGACGAAATTGCAATGGTTTTGCCGTCACACCATTTCCATGTCCGCAAATTTTCAAGTGCCTCAATGCCAGAATTACCTATGTGGACATGGTGATTTTTTTAATGAGAACTTTTGTTTAGCCTTTGTGTGACAGAAACAAATAACGGGACATGGTTATTTATTGCCGGGATTGTTGGTGCGCCAGAATTAACTAAGTGGACTTGATGATTTTGGGTTGGGAAAGTCTATTGCATTCCTAGTGTTAGATATGAAAAATGGGACATGCTACCTAGATAAAGTTGACAATGAGAGTTGGTAAAATAAGTTATAATTGACTGCTCCTATTCAAAATCTTCCTGTTCTCTAAAATGGACATAGGGGTTTCTGGCATCAGATATGTGTGATGTATGGTTGCAACAGAACCTATTTGAATTATAAGACATAAGCATTAATTACAAGAATATAGCTCTAATCAAAATCTGAAATGATTAAAGTAAACAGACAACAGTTTAGAAGGAATGATTTTCCTACGTAATTAAGTATCATACACTGGGTTGCTTCTTACTCAGAATGAGAGGCTGAAAAAAGATAAAGTAAGCCTTTATGGCTGTTGGATATTTTCATACATGTAAAGGAAAATACGTTTTCCGACGTTGAAATGACATAAATCAATAATGTTTCATGTTTGATCATTCTGTTTAGGGCAATACCTTATCTATCAGCTACACTTCTGCTTGTCTATTCTCCGCAATTTTATTGCTTTATTGTTTCCTAACCTCTTTAATGACTCTTTTACACCTCGCTGGACTAAAATACAATCAACTTTGTATGCGGCAAGGTTATAGCATCAAAACAATCTTTCACACCCTCGCAGAGGAGAGCGATCGACTGCGTATGAAAATAATCTCAAAGAAAATATTTCTGCTAAAGAGGAAAAGTTAATTAAATTATGGCTACACAATCAGTCACTTCTCATGAGTGTGACAGTCCAGATTTTTTCGCTCAGGAGAATTTTGCCACTCATGCAGTTATCATTCAACAAGAGTTTACTTCT